>WNWK01027418.1:0-5000 GCA_009830355.1 Cherax destructor
TTTGTGTGTGTGTGTGTGTATATTCACAGAATGTTTACTTTAATTCCTATTGTAGATTACAAAGAATTCTTGATGTTAGTGTACAGGTAAACTGCTGCCTTACTGTTCCAAATGTAGTCGAGGCATTTTAATCTAGTTAAGTGGCGTTGCCCACGGCTAAAGATCAGTCCATACAAACTCATCCAGGTGAGCACGGTTCGGTATCGGAATAATTGAAAAGAAAGACAAGCTTCAACACAGCGTTTATAAGACGACGTTTCGCTCATTGAAATCTTTATCATGCTCTCATGATTTGATAAAGCAACACAGAGCGAAACGTTATCCCATTTATCGATTTAACTGTTGTGTAGGCGCATGACCAGCGCCACTGCCATCCCACCTGTGGCACTCTACCTCCTGTGGCACCCTTTTGTGGCACCTCTGTTGCAGGCGACGAAGCTGCACCTGACTGGGAACTTCAACACATGAATTGTCTGAGTCCGTCTCCAACAGCTTTTTCAAGCACCTGTAGCCTAACTAAGAGAATTTGGAATTTGTATCGTGTATAGTGTGTGTGTATACTCACCTAGTTGTGGTTGCAGGGGTCGATTCATAGCTCCTGGCCCCGCCTCTTCGCTGCTCGCTACTAGATCCACTCTCTCCCTTCCTCATGGCTTCATCAACCTTTTCATGAAGCAATGTAAGGATCCTGCCTCCACTACATCACTCTCCAGATTGTTCCACTTTCTGACAACTGTGTGTGTGTGTGTACACACACATGTACACTAATCCTCAGTCCCCTTAACAACCTTCACGTTCCTTACCTCATTTACGTCACATTAATGCAAGCGGAAAATATCCGCTAGCACTTTTCGTTTAGTTCTTTCACATAAAACATATCACGTATATTTTGAACCACACTTAATGTTGCAACATTTATGTGTAATAAAGAATGTGACAAAGACAGCGAGTTAGCCGAAGTAGGACAGCTCTTATCTTGTATAATCAAAGCAGCGATTCTCAACTAACTCCTATAGAAGCCTTCAGTGTTTAACAAGTTCTTTTAAAAAAATCTCAAATAGTTATATACAATACATTTAAATAATGCTTTTATGCATTCATTTTAAATCATTGGTTTATACAAAGGCATTATAGCAATCGCCCTTTCTCTAGATCTTCATATATATATATATATATATATATATATATATATATATATATATATATATATATATATATATATATATATATATATATGAAGATCCGTGCGTGAAGCAAGAGCGCTAGCCACCATGCCATCAGGGCGTGTTTGTGTGTGTGTGTGTGTGTGTGTGGGTGTGTTATATATATATATATATGCAAAAAGATCACAGTAAACAGGTGATATCAAAATATGCAAGACACCACTATAAAAAAATAGAGGAATTCCAAGGGTTTTCGTGACTACTCACATTATCTTTGTTAGTATGATGTGACTGTGAGGTGTAGTCTTGCCCCTTTATAAGCCTTCTTGTCATGTTTTCTTTTATAGTTCCTTGATAATGTGAGTAGTCACGAAAGCGCTTGGAATTCCTCTATTTTTCATAGTGGTTGTCTTGCATATATATACATATATATATATATATATATATATATATATATATATATATATATATATATATATATATATATATATATATATATATATATATATAATATAGAGCAACGAAACCACAAAACAAGTGGTTTTGAATCATTTATCAAACTGCGGCAGACCAGGGTTCGACCCCACGACATATTGTCCTGCCTCAAGAGACAATACATGGCTGAGTGGATAAGGTGACATGTACGTTGTATTGTCTGTTGAGGCGGGATAATGTGTCGTGGGGTGGAACTCTGGCCTGCCACAGTTTGGTAAATGATTCAAAACCATTTGTTTCGTGTTTTCATTGCTATATAGACTGCTTGTGGAGGCGTGTATTCAAACTGAAGGCTGAAATTAATCCATGAGCATACCACTACCACGAGTGTCCTTGGATCACGAGAAAACACCTAGCTCTGCTGGGTGCGTGATAAGGTGGATAGGGTGACATGTATACATGTATGCTGTGTTGTCCCTTGAGGCGGGACAATGTGTCGTGGGGTCGAACCCTGGCCTGCCGCAGTTTGGTAAATGATATATAAATATATATATATATATATACATGTGTGTGTGTGTGTGTGTGTGTGTGTGTACTCACCTAATTGTGGTTGCAGGGGTCGAGACTCAGCTCCTCTGTGTGTGTGTGTGTGCGCGTGTGTGTGTGTGTGTGTGTGTGTTAGTTACCATTTTGTCCTAGGCACATGTCGATTAGACACTAGGCCTGTTGTATGTATGTGTGTGTGTGTGTGTGTGTGTGTAACGAAACACTTCGAAATGTTTGAGCTCCGCCGAGATGAACCCGGCCCTCCGTGCGTGAAGCAAGAGCGCTAGCCACCATGCCATCGGGGCGTGTTTGTGTGTGTGTGTGTTTGTGTGTGTGTACTCACCTATTTGTACTCACCTATTTGTGGTTGCAGGGGTCGATTCATAGCTCCTGTGTGTGTGTGTGTGTGTGTGTACTCACCTATTTGTACTCACCTATTTGTGGTTGCAGGGGTCGAGTCATAGCTCCTGGCCCCGCCTCTTCACTGATTGCTACTAGGTCCTCTCTCTCCCTGCTCCATGAGCTTTATCAAACCTAGTCTTAAAACTATGTATGGTTCCTGCCTCCACTATGTCGCTTTCCAAGCTATTCCACTTCCTGACAACTCTATGACTGAAGAAATACTTCCTAACATCCCTTTGACTCATAGGAGTCTTCAACTTCCAATTGTGACCCCTTGTTTCTGTGTCCCCTCTCTGGAACATCTTGTCTCTGTCCACCTTATCTATTCCTCGCAGTATTTTATATGTCGTTATCATGTCTCCCCTAACCCTCCTGTCCTCTAGTGTCGTCAGGCCGATTTCCCTTAACCTTTCTTCGTAGGACAATCCCCTTAGCTCTGGGACTAGTCTTGTTGCAAACCTTTGCACTTTCTCTAATTTCTTGACGTGCTTGACCAGGTGTGGGTTCCAAACTGGTGCTGCATACTCCAGTATGGGCCTGACGTATATGGTATACAGAGTCTTGAATGATTCCTTGGTGAGGTATTGGAACGCTATTCTTAGGTTTGCCAGCCGCCCGTATGCTGCAGCAGTTATCTGATTGATGTGTGCCTCAGGAGATGTGCTCGGTATTATACTCACCCCAAGATCTTTTTCTTTGAGTGAGGTTTGCAGTCTTTGGCCACCTAGACTATACTCTGTCTGCGGTCTTCTTTGCCCTTCCCCGATATTCATGACTTTACATTTGGCAGGGTTAAATTCAAGGAGCCAGTTACTGGACCAGGCTTGCAGCCTGTCCAGGTCTCTTTGTATTCCTGCCTGATCCTCGACTGATTTGATTCTTCTCATTAACTTCACATCATCTGCAAACAGGGACACTTCTGAGTCTATCCCTTCCGTTATGTCATTCACATATACCAAAAACAGTACAGGTCCTAGGACTGACCCTTGTGGAACTCCACTCGTCACAGGTGCCCACTCTGACATCTCGTCACGTACCATGACTCGTTGTTGCCTCCTTGTCAGATATTCTCTGATCCATTGCAGTGCTTTTCCTGTTACGTGTGCCTGATCCTCTAGCTTTTGCATTAATCTCTTGTGAGGAACTGTGTCGAACGCCTTCTTGCAGTCCAAAAAAATGCAGTCTATCCACCCTCTCTCTCGTGTCTTACTTCTGTTACCTTGTCATAAAACTGCAGTAGGTTTGTGACACAGGATTTTCCTTCCCTGAAACCATGCTGGTTGTCGTTTATAAGCTTGTGTCTTTCTAGGTGCTCCACCATTCTCCTCCTGATGATCTTCTCCATGACTTTGCATACTATACACGTCAGTGACACAGGTCTGTAGTTTAATGCCTCGTGTCTGTCTCCTTTCTTAAAAATTGGGACTACATTTGCCATCTTCCACGCCTCAGGTAGTTGCCCAGTTTCAATGGATGTGTTGAAGATTTGTGTTAGTGGCACACACAACATCTCTGCTCCCTCTCTAAGGACCCACGGAGAAATGTTGTCCGGTCCCACCGCTTTTGAGGTATCGAGTTCACATAGCAGCTTCTTCACCTCCTCCTCGGTTGTGTGTATTTCATCCAGCACTTGTTGGTATACCTCCCTATTCTGAATTCCTGGAGTCCTTCCTGTCTCCTGTGTAAATACTTCTTTAAATCTCATGTTGAGCTCCTCACATACCTCTTGGTCGTTTATTGTGAACTCCCCACCTTCCTTTCTCAGCCTGATTACCTGGTCCTTGACTGTTGTTTTCCTCCTGATGTGGATATACAGCAGCTTCGGGTCAGACTTGACTTTTGATGCTATATCATTTTCATATTGTCGCTGAGCCTCCCTTCTTACCTGTGCATATTCGTTTCTGGCTCTTCGGCTAATCTCTTTATTTTCCTGGGTCCTTTGTCTTCTGTACTTTTTCCATTCTCTATTACACTTACTTTTTGCCTCCCTACACCTCTGGGTGAACCAAGGACTCGTTCTGGTCTTCCCATTACTTCTGTTTCCCTTGGGGACAAACCTCTCCTCTGCCTCTTTGCATTTGGTTGTCACATATTCCATCATTTCTTTTACTGGTTTTCCTGCCAATTCTCTCTCCCACTGAACGTCTTGTAGGAAGTTCCTCATGCCTGTGTAGTCCCCCCTTTTGTAGTTTCGTTTCTCCCCTTTCCCATTCCTGCTCCCTCTCCACTTGTAGCTCAACTATATAATCAAAACACAGAACCAAATGATCACTAGCTCCAAGGGGCCTTTCATACATGATATCCTCGATGTCCGAACTACTCAAGGTGAATACTAGGTCGAGTCTTGCTGGATCATCCCCACCTCTCTCTCTGGTAGTGTCTCTAACATGTTGATGCATGAGGTTTTCCAGTACCACATCCATCATCTTGGCTCTCCATGATTCAGGACCCCCA
>WNWK01027418.1:7500-26315 GCA_009830355.1 Cherax destructor
GAACTAAGAGACTGAATCCACCTCATTAGCAACCTCTCCTTCATAATGTAAACATTTGGTTCAATGTTCCTCAAAGACGTAAACATTGAGGGCTGTTAGGAAGAGAATTCAACCCTCCGGGAGAAAGACTAAACTCTTTCAGAATCACTGGGGGAGGGATCACACCCGTCCAGGAAGACTGGAAGAATTATTAAAACCATTCAGAAAACTTGAGAGATTAAGCTCGCTCAGCACAACTGAGAGAGAGAGAGACTAAACCCGTTCAGGAAAACTTGGGTGAGGTCGTAAAGTAATGGCAGACGTTTTTGTGGTCGTCAGCAGCGTCAGCGGCTGACACTTGTGGAGCTCTCTACCTACTGCAGTAACTGATGCCAAGGATATTTTACTGTCGTCTTACTGTTAATACTGGTGTGAGGGAAAGGTGGAAATATGAAGGGTATGAATGGAGTAAATAGGTCCAAACGGGAATCGAAAGGGCACCAGTTTAGAAGACCGAAATATTCAGCACTTTTGCGCACACAGCACGCCCACACACCTGCGTAACCGAGCGGCCACACAGACATATATACACACAGTCGTACACACATACACATACACACACACAAACACACAAGCACAAACACACAAACGCACATATACACACACTCATATATGTGTGTGTGTGCATACTCATCTATTTGTGGTTGCAGGGGTCTAGTCATAGCTCCTGGCCCCGCAGGAGTCTGTGTCTGTGTGTATGTGTATGAATGAAAAATAGAGAGAGAGAGAGAGAGGAAAAGAGAGAGAAAGAGAGATTTAAAAAGTTAAGCTATATTTCATTCTCTCTAAAACCAGCTAAAAGTTTACACTGCCGTTATGTAAGATAAAGTTTCTAGGCCAGTTGTTCTACAACAAATTTTATTTATTTCTCTTCATTAGTTACAGATGCAACACAGACCTTAAGATAATAAAACACAAATTTAGGATTATTTAACAAAAATGTGTCCACAACGTTGCATATATTTATTTAAAAAAAAAAACCACAAAATGTTTATTTGTGTCTTTTTTCCAACTACTTGTCGGTTTCATTACCATTTTTAACATTTTTTTTGTTTGCATTATATTCACTGGTCTGCATGATTTTTTTAATTGACTCTATGGTATCTTTTTCGGTTTATATATGGAAAATAGTGATTCATTGTGTTTTTTATTCATCTCTGTCACATCAAGTTGTCAAGTTATACGGAAACGTTACTTTTCTCTTTTCGTATAACATAAGTAAATGAGAAAGTGGTATATTACCAATTAAAATGCTTACCTTATGTTGACTTAAATGTTAAATCTAATATATTTTTCTATATTTTCAGATTATTAATATGACTAGAACTGCATAAATTCACCAGACATATTTTGCTATGTCTGCGGGCAATTCCCTTCAGATTCCCGGAGCAACATTACTCCTTTATTGAAGCTCTGCTACTTTGCTTATTTTACCTGCAAACTTGGAGAGCAGGACAAACCATTTGCACCACACAAAGCTTGCAAGAGTTGCATCAGTAAGATCCAAATGTGGTCAGTTGGAAAACTTAAATGTATGCCCTTTGGAGTACCAATGATATGGCGGGAGCAGATAAACCACCATGATGACTGCTACTTTTGTGTGACTAAAGTAGCTGGATTCAACAAGAAGACTAAAGATCGCATAATATACCCAAATATTCCTTCAGCAATAAGTTCTGTTCCACACTGAAGATATTCCTGTACCTGTGCCATCTGAGACATGGCAAATTTCATCAGTCTGATACCAGTGATTCTAAGGAGATGGAAGTAGACTATGAACCACCAACAAATGACGATCCCAAACCCTTCAACCAAGTTGAGCTCAATGACTTGGTGAGAGACCTTAACCTTCCAAAAGAAAGTGCACAGTTACTTGGCTCTAGACTGAAAGAACACAGGCTTCTAGATTCTGGAACAACATTCGCTTGGTACCGTCATCGTGAAGCGGAATTCACTCAGTTCTTTGACAAAGAGGAATCTTTAGTTTTCTTTTCAAATATTTCTGGCTTTATTGAACACATGGGAATATGTTCAGTAATGTAGACTCTTCATTGATTCTTCTAAAAGAAGTTTAAAGGCAATGACAACACAGCAGCATCCCTGTTTTCTGTGTCTTTGAGATAGTAGGGCAGACAGCCAGCACTATGAACAAAAAGACTGGCCACCAAGAACCAGCTTCTTACCCGAAAATCACAACGTGAAAACTGTGCCACTAGTTGACCCCAAGAAAATTCTGCTGTCCCCACTCCCCATCAAATTAGGGCTTATGAAAAAAATTGTGAAGGCCTTGAGCAAGAATGGAACTGCTTTCAAGTACCTGGAGTCAAAGTTTCCTCGTATAAGTGAAGGCAAGCTAAAGGCAGGAATCTTTGTTGGCCCTCAGATTCGGGAATTTATGAAGGACAAGCATTTTGATGAAGCATTAGCAGGTGTCGAGGTGAATGCCTGGTTTTCATTCAAGCAGATTGTCCCCCGAATATGAAAAAATGATCCAAGACCTGATTTCAAGTTTCCAACAACTTGGGTCTAGAATGAGTGTGAAGATGCACTCTTTGCACTCACGTCTTGACTATTTTCCAAACAATTGTGGGGACTACAGTGAGGAACAAGGAGAGCGGTTCCATCAGGATATTTGCACCATGGAAACTCGATACCAGGGCAAATGGAATGTCAGCATGATGGCGGATTACGGCTGGTCATTGAAACGTAATGGTCTCGATGCACAACACAAGTGAAAATCAAAGCGGTCCTCCTTCCTATGATTCAATATGTAGGCTAACCATTAGGAACATATTTTTTTAATAAAATCATTTGATTTGATTCATGTTGATTTGGAATTCATATGTTCTTAAAACAAACAGAATGTGCTTTTCCATGATTACTTGCCCAATTTTTTATTAAAAAATCACATTTTTTATTAAAAATTCACATTTTTATTAAAAATTCACATTTTTTATTATCGTCAATTTGTATTTTATTCAAAATCCTTACGTGATAGAGCAAAATGGTTTAGATATTTACAATCAGCAGCCCAAGAATATGTATGATCACAACCATGAATAAAAATAAAAATTAAAAACATTCCAAATGCAGACCAGTGTTATGATTAACTTTTTCGCTTGTTTTACAAAAAAACGTTGCTTGCTTAAACCACTTCTACAAGTTTTGATTTTAAAGCACGACGTAGAGTAAGATCTAGCGACTCACCGGATGTTGTGGGTCAGTCGATCGTGATGTCTGTGAGTTTCTGAGAAGAGTAAATGGTAAATGAATTGTTGTATAAGGACACTTTGCTTTTATGAGAAACGGAATGGCCTCTGAACTAAATATATATACTGGGATGTGCTGGAAGATGGCTCTGTGAAAGACGAGGTGAACCATGGAACAGACAATGGTGGGAGAGGAAAAGGTTCATATTGTGTTGAGGTGTCTGTGGAAAGAAAGTTGCCTATGGAGGCAGAACGGGAAAGTATCGGAGAATAGTGGTACCAACAATTTTATGTGATTGAGAAACATGGTCATTGAGAAACATCTTGACCAGGTAAAGGCTGGATGCGGTGACGATGTCAAGTATGACAACAAAGTATTGTGTGAATATTGTACACAGAATTAGAAACACGGATATTACAACACTCTGTGGGGTAAAAAAAAAATCATGAAATTCAGTGTGTGTGTGTGCGTGGAGGATGGGTCGCTGATGTGGTTTGGCCATTTAGAAAGTAAGTGGTAGAATAGAAAGGCAAACAGGTCAAAAGAAAGTTAAGAAACTAAAAACAAAGTAACTCTTCTGATCATTCTTTATTACACATGGAAGGTTGGTCTCTCCTGGTTTATAGAGACTCCAGTGTGGCCAGTTCCAAAGTGTTGAATCCACCGAACAACTCAGTGAATGAGCTTACATCTATAGTGTGGTCTGTGGCTCCACAGTGTTGGAGTATGGCACTAAAACATTGTTTACCTAAAGCTATGTTTCTCCTAATAGATCACTCAAAGTGTTTGAAGATGCGGACCATAACATAACAGTTATTTGTAAATTACAGAGGACTCTAGGTCAATGGGTATAACACCGTCGAATTTAAGGAGACGATGTATATTGTATTTAGACTTCGGAAGAACTATTAAGACAAATGGGCCATTAAGTAAACGATCATTTAACGTCATACGTCAACACTGTGAAGCCACAGGCTACACTAAGCCACAGACCACACTAAGCCACAGACCACACTAAGCCACAGGCTACACTAAGCCACAGACCACACTGTTATACAGTCGATTCAACACAATGGAACTGGCCACAGAAAAGTCTCTGTATACCAATAGAGACAAACCTCCCATGTGTAATAATGAACGGTCAGTAGATTTACTTCGTTTTATTTATTTTTTTAATTGTTAAGAATTGGTTTTTAAATCAGAATTTTTAGAATGACTGATGATTGAGTAAAGTAAACTCCGTAACTAGTCGTAATTAATGTTGTTTCAAGTACCAGGGCTGGTTTTCACCTTTCTTATATATATATATATATATATATATATATATATATATATATATATATATATATATATATATATATATATATATATATAAAGTATAACGTGCTTATATGTATCTCAGTGTTTTTGCTTGTAGTTGGACACGTAGTATTTACCTTGAATAATTAATATTGAGCAAGTAAAATTCGCCATTAAAATCGCTATCCGCTTTAAGCCTCGTGATAGGTTTATTAAGGCAGTAAACAAAACTCATTAGCACAAGACACGAATGGTGGGTAAAGGCTCAGAGTCACGAGCTGCAAGGCAACAGGTGAAGTCACTTCCTCGTTTACTCTCCCACCTTACAGGTAAATCCGGCCCTGGTCGAGTGCTTTTACTTGGGATCCAAACCAGAGTTTTAGGTCCCATTCTGGCAGCAGTAAACAGTAGAATTTTCTTGCGTGCACGATGCTCAGTGTTGTTAAAATTATTAGACGTAAGCTGCGGTGAACTCGTTTGCGTCATTTAGCACATGGAGTGATGGAGACTCGATGCTCCCTCACACACATCATTGGACATACTCGCTGTCTAATCGGACTTTCAAAGAAATACAAAAACAGGTTAAGCCAGTTTCGCAACAATTATTAAACAAGTTTCGTTGGTGAAAATAATTTAAAACTGGTGTTCTACCTCGAAGTTACACCGACAAACATTCAGCAACACTTATGAAGCATATAGAATATGATCATTAACTCGAAAATGAAATAAATAACAGACAGATCAGCAAATATCTTTCATGGAATAAGCATGATAAAGGAGATAATTAGAAAATAACGAGAGAGAGAGAGAGAGAGAGAGAGAGAGAGAGAGAGAGAGAGAGAGAGAAAGAGAGAGAGAGAGAGAGAGAGAGAATTAAAGGATAAGTCAGCAGTTTTGATGAGGGCAACACTTCCCTTGATTACGATTTGTGAATGCTGTTGGTTCAAGGTTTCCGTTAGCTATTGTTATCGGCTGAAGGATGCTGATAGCTGTTGTTAGTTGGGGAGCTCTGTTGGTAGTGGTTTGTGGTTGCTAGCTGGAAGTGGTTTGTGGTTGCTAGCTGGAAGTGGTTTGTAAGAATTGCTGGTGACTATTGTTTGGGAAATGGAGAGTTGAAAGTAGTTGGTGGTGGATGCTGGTAGTTGCCGGTTGAAGATCTTTGGTGGTAGTGGATGGTGGTGGTTGCCGGTTGAAGATCTCTGATGGTGGTAGGTTGTGGCACTGTGAAGTCGTTTATGAAGGAGGAAAAGTAGAAACGGTTGGGAAGAAACGAATAATGAAAAGCAAATTGGATCGGAGTAATAATGATAAAATGTACAACAAACAATATGGCAAGGGAAGACATATGTGCATAAATTTAAAAAAGGCATTTAAAAAAAAGATACCTCTCATAAGTTAAGAGAACAGATGGTGACTAGATCGCTAGAGAAAGTAGGAAAGACGAAAAGGCTGTGTCAAGAATATTACCCATGACGGAATTTAGTGATGGAGGTTTTGGCAAGATGAAGAGAGAGAGAGAGAGAGAGAGAGAGAGAGAGAGAGAGAGAGAGAGAGAGAGAGAGATGGTGCGGCATATGTTTGCAGATCACTGGCACTACGAGGACTGGCACTAAACTACACCACCACTGGTTACAAACAGCTGACCTCACTCTCTCCTGTCGAAGAGTCCCCGCAAAGATGATCAGATGAAAAAAAAACACAAACAAGAAATAATAACTTTAATAAATAAAGACATTATATCCGAACAGTCCCTAAATATATTCTATAATACCCATAAATTTGATCCATGTATACACGTACTGCTCATAATGCTGTCAAAAACTCATATGATCACAGAGTTAATGAGATGTGCGTGATCGGACTCCGTCTGGGGCCACCGCTGCTTTGATCATCTTATAATCAACTGAAGCTTTTATGTTGAATAGAACTTTATCTTCCATATTTTATTCTCTGAAAAGGTATCAAATTAAATAAGGATTTTTCCCTCTATATGATAGTGAAGTACTGTATTGCATTATATATATATATATATATATATATATATATATATATATATATATATATATATATATATATATATATATATATATATATATATATATACAGAATGTGTATGCATTATTTAACATCAGTGAAATATAGTAAATCTGTGATGTTTCACTTTATTTTCACTCGGTTTATTTGGCAAAAGAAAATATCCGGTGCTAAATTAATAAATTTTTATTGCAATTATAAATCAGATTTTCATTAGATGGTTTCGTTTCATCTCTCGACACTTGACTGCCATTCATTGTATATAAGGGGCCTGTTTGGGGTGGTTTTTGCACGGTTTATTAACCATCATTCTTTGGTTAACGACTAGTGAGTATAATTTCGAATGGAACCACACAGAATGTTGAAGGCCTTTTCATACTACCTTCTACATTCTCTTTACAACCATTCCTCCTACGTACCCCGCACCTTTCACTCCTCCCTGAATTGTCCGCTCTCATAATCAACTTATATTGCTCAACCTTTTTCTGTTTGACCAAACTACATTATCTCAACAAGCCCACGCTTGCTCATCGAATTATACCTTTCACAATGAATGTAAATCCCCCCACATCGTCTTCTTCTAATTTCTGAATTTCTTATTCCCTGCATAATATTCGCATTTTATATTGATCCCAGACAACCCATCATCGAGGACACCAGCCTTTTCCCTCATCGCAATTTCCACAGACAATGTTTCACATCCATACAACAGCAGCACCACCACTACGTTCTGATACATTACTCTGTTTGCATACGTTTGCAAAATGCATTTGTTTCCACAGATCCCTCGACATTCCTGGTAAAGAGTTCTGGATCCATGAGAACTGCAACTATCCATCTTAGATGCCTTACATTTTCCAGGCGTTGTATGACCCTTGCGGATTATTAACCTTGCATTTTCTCTTTCTCTATTCTGTGATTTACCTTATTTTTCATAGACTCATCTGCTGATACATCAACTTTTAAAGCAGATCTAAATACAATCACGTTCGACTCCCTACTCTAGGATCTTCCATTTCCCAAGCTATTCCTGAACACGCAATTTCCCAAGATAATCTTGAACACTCCAGTTCCCAAGCTATTACTAGACATTCCATTTCAAAAACTCCTCCTCGACATTCCATTTGTCAAGTATGTTTCTACACTTATTTCCAGGATCTTCTCCTTGCCAGTACATCACAGTCTGAGTACATCACAGTCTGAGTACATCACAGTCTGAGTACATCACAGTCTGAGTACATCACAGTCTGAGTACATCACAGTCTAATACATCTTCATAATTGTGATTTGCTCACAATCCCGGTTAACACAAACGAGTCAATTTGCCACTGAACAGAATAGTATTAAATCGTGCGAGATTTTTGTTTGTGTTAATCGGATGGATCTAAATGGCGTGCTGGCGGCACTAGAGAAGAATAGACTCAGCTTGCAAAACATGCTTTTATTGGGACAACCTTAGTATCTGCGTTAATCTTCCTCACGTCGTGACTTGATAGAGAGGAACGCAGATCGAAATGTAGTCCAAGTAAAAGCCTACTCTGCAAAGGGTGTCTTTTTCTTCACTGTTGTTGCACCACAATATTTTGCTCAATTCGATTAGCACAAACATATGACATTCAGATCCCGCACGATTTAATACTCTGTTCAGTGGCAAGTTGACTCGTTTATGCTAATTTATTAATGCTTAAATTGAGTTTAAAGTAACAAAGTGTGAGCAGGGAATATATTTCGTATGTTTACGGAGACAAATGTTACGACATGTAGACAAAAGGGATAAAATTGCGAGAGATGATTTTAAATAAATTATGAAGATAAAGTCGTATTTATATTTTCTTGGTGTTTTCTCTGGGATTACTCTAACAAATAAATATTAATATGCTATGAAATTATATATATATATATATATATATATATATATATATATATATATATATATATATATATATATATTATAATATCGAGTGTGGGGACGTGAGAGAGAGAGAGAGATTCTTAGACTGAAGACAAACACAAAAGTTGCAAAACAAGCTGTTGTTGTGACAACGTTTCGCTCTGTGTAGAACCATATCAAGTCGTGACTTGATAAAACTCTACACAGAACGAAACGTTATTCAGTAAAAGCTTGCTCTGCCAACTTGTGGCTTTGCCCTCATACCTGTCGGCAATAATGTCACCCACGTTTCTCAGTGTGCGTTTGAGTGGCTGCTCAACAGCTCGTGAGTATATCTGTCTGTCTGTAAGCGTCTCAGAGTTTCACCGGGTTGTCTATGTTCCAACATTACACTCTTGTGTACAAGGCCCTACTAAATCTGCGCCGGCACCCTCACCTCCCACGCTTAAACAACCCCGTCGCTTCGCGCACAGGGACACAGCATCTGCCTCTGGCTTGTTCCTCTGGTTGGCACCTCATGTCTAGATTACAAAGTGAATAGACGTCATATGACTTAAAATACCCTTCTGAAACCATTAACTGCACTTCTGCATTCCTAGCCAGACTTCACTCTAGTTAACACGGAGTTGCCGGAGATGTTTTTAGTATAATTAATTATGTGGTTTAAATTTATTTAGGGCAAGTACATCATTATGCTATTCTGGCTTCAGGTAAAGGAGTTGGTATGAGGGGAGAGAAGAGTGATATACTGCGGTATTTGTAGGGTTAAACGATGCTGTTGTTGACGTCTTAGCATCGCCCAGGCAATATTTAATTATCTTAATAAACTTTGGTGCTCCGTAGACGAGGCTCTTTGTTTTCTTATGTTGTCTTCACATGTTCAAAGCTTTGTTCCTCAAATACCTATATACCCTGACACCATATACACATCAGTGGTACTATATGGTCATGTAACGAGAACCAGAAACATGTCTTCCATCAAGACAGCACAATCTTGAACTTTCCTCCATCCCCTTCCCACTTCCTTGATGACGGTACGAAACTTCAAGGTTATCTTTAGCAAGTATCTTTCAAGGCTGATATTGGCCCTCTGGTGCATAACCAACTTCACAGGCACGACCAAGTGAGGTACACAGAATAGCTAATTATGATAATGTACAACGTCTAACTGTCATATTTCATGAATTTTTGCTGTGTATAATCAAAATTTGGATTTTAGAAGCCATGATGAGGTTTTCAGTCACTTCAGAGCAAAGGTGTTGACATGGATTATTCATTCACAGGAGCTTGTGTTCCAATGATCTTGTTTAATATTTCTTGGCTGAGATGGGACTAGTGAGTGTCCTTGGTATGATGGATCATAAACAAAATACAGTTGTTTGTGGATAGTTGTGCTGTAGTATCAAAGGAAGGCCCCGGAATCCTTCAAACACTCCATACACTGCACCGGACTGGATGGAGTGTTTGATGAAATCCTAAGATTTCCCAGGGCTGGGTATTTAAATCAAGGAAAACAGAAGAATTCTCAAACGTATATTGTATCTCTCATGATATTAAAAAAAGAGTCTGAGTTGGGAATTGCTTTCAGGAGTAGTAAAACTGATGTTCTTACTCAGATTCAAAATATAAGCCAATTATGACTTCAGTATTAACGCATTTGGGAGGACACTTCAGATGATGTTTCAGGTCGTTCTAGATAATAAACTGTTTCCTGATTTGATAATGGTCCAAGACGGACTGAAGCGTCATCTAAAGTTTCTATTTCTAAACTGTAGGTTAATAGTGACTTGTATATTCACCAGATATCCCTTGTGACAGAAGATCAAAGGGAAAGCGTACACAGAATGACTTGCAGCTTCATGGCTGTTTGATACTCAGATGTTACTTCCCACCGAGATGAGGTCAAACGGATGCTAGGGTGTGTCTAATTGAGAGGTGAGATCAAAGGAACACCGAGATACTATTAATTGTTTGATGATATCGAGAAATTGTGTTGGGGTGCTTGGGGGTCGAGGTGAAGTGATTGGGGTTACGTAGGGATGAGATAGGGAGTTTAGAGGCTTGGAGGTGGGGGGAATAGGAAGGAGAAGTCAGGAGTGCCAGCTACAGCACCGTGGTCAGCTGAGATGTCGTTGGACGTGTGACAAGAACAACGTGGAAAGTGAAGCTCTGACATCATCTGCACCGTCAGTCATAACAAAAACTTCAGGACGTCAATCAAGAGGCTTGATTTGAGACCGGGCAGCGTGGGTGACGATCCCCGGACGTATCTAGAGGAAAGTACTTCGACAATAACAATCACTACAGAAACCATGATCATAATGAGGTGTATATTCACTAACCGACAGACACTAGTCGATGTACATAGTGTTGTGTACAAGGATAGCAAACCTTCACCTCAGTCACTGTGGTCTGTAACATCAGCCTTCACCTCAGTCACTGTGGTCTGTAACATCAGCCTTCACCTCAGTCACTGTGGTCTGTAACATCAGCCTTCACCTCAGTCACTGTGGTCTGTAACATCAGCCTTCACTTCAGTCACTGTGGTCTGTAACACCAAGTCTTACCTTAGTCATTGTGGTTGGTAATACCAGGCCTCACCTTAGTCATTGTGGTTGGTAATACCAGGCCTCACCTTAGTCATTGTGGTTGGTAATACCAGGCCTCACCTTAGTCATTGTGGTTGGTAATACCAGGCCTCACCTTAGTCATTGTGGTTGGTAATACCAGGCCTCACCTTAGTCATTGTGGTTGGTAATACCAGGCCTCACCTTAGTCATTGTGGTTGGTCCAGGCCTCACCTAGTCATGGTTGGACAGGCCTCACCTTAGTCATTGTGGTTGGTAATACCAGGCCTCACCTTAGTCATTGTGGTTGGTAATACCAGGCCTCACCTTAGTCATTGTGGTTGGTAATACCAGGCCTCACCTTAGTCATTGTGGTTGGTAATACCAGGCCTCACCTTAGTCATTGTGGTTGGTAATACCAGGCCTCACCTTAGTCATTGTGGTTGGTAATACCAGGCCTCACCTTAGTCATTGTGGTTGGTAATACCAGGCCTCACCTTAGTCATTGTGGTTGGTAATACCAGGCCTCACCTTAGTCATTGTGGTTGGTAATACCAGGCCTCACCTTAGTCATTGTGGTTGGTAATACCAGGCCTCACCTTAGTCATTGTGGTTGGTAATACCAGGCCTCACCTCAGTCATTGTCTGTAACACCAAGTCTCACCTTAGTCAGTTGGGTCTGTAATACCAGGCTTTACCTTAGTCATTGTGGTTAGTAACACCAGGCCCTAACCTTAACAAATATGACTGCGTTACAAAGTCGTCTTAATTCAGGGTACTGAGTCCAGCCATAGTAAAGCAGAAATCGCTGCTGCTGACTTCACCCGCCATAAGGAGCTGCCCAACCTTCAATTGTCATTAGAATCACTATCTTGTCGCTCCCCCTGAACTCTCACCTTATTATATAAAACTGGTGTCCGTTTTTTAACCTCTTTCTAATAAACTAGCACCAATGTTAGCTTCTTCAGTTCTGGTGTTTTGTGTTATTCTTATTAAGTATGATTTTTGTTTACGGATTTTTTTTTTGTCTTATTAGAATCACTAGTCTATTGTCCACACCGCTTCCATCCTGTGAAGGAAGGTGAGAGTTGTTTTTCGAACCTGTCTATGACCTTCGTTTCACAAACACACGTCATGTTTGACATGCACTTTGTAATAATATTGGTAGAATTACCGACAATATGTTAAGTAAAAGGACACAAATGCAACTAATGTGACATTTTATTGTGGCAACGTTTCGCTCTCCAGGAGCTTTCTCTTGTTATGGAACTTTTGACAAATCATTTGCTCTTAGATCCAGTACAGACTAAAGACACATCGTCTTCCCAATGCAAGATGACTGAGATCTTGCACAGAGTAACACCCTCACTGCGCAGTGCCACACTTAATGTATGTTAACAAACTTTCCTAGTAGTGTTGGGCAACGCGAACTCTCCTTGTAAGTAAGTGAACCTCCATAATAACAGTAGTGGGCAGCAGCACTCCTTCTGTAAATGAATATGGAAGTATTTCTCATTTCCTGTGAGTGAACAGTCCGCCATAATGAGAGTACGTGTGAACCTAAACAGTTGACACGCCATTGGTGTTTTAACTCCATCCTTCAATGCTTATGTAGATAAATGGTTCAGAGAACCATAAATTAGCCATGTGTGCAACATTTAGGTATCTTCGTCGTGGAAACGTTTCGCCACATACTGGCGAAGGACTGAGGGACTGAATACCTCAAACTCCTTCTGACCTCCACCATTCTTCTTTTCATTGGACTGATGAAGCCACTGTGTGACGGAACGTTAATAAATATACATACCCAAGTGTTGCACATAAGTTCAATGTTTATAAAATTCAGGAGAATAAATATGCTCCCTTTCTGATCAAAATTCTTCCTCCCAGATGCATATTCTTTCTCCCTGAAATGTAAATTTACGCCCTTAAACATATATTTGTTCCATGATATACAGTAAACTTTCTCCTTCATGCATAGTCTTCCTCTCTGACATACTATATTGTTCCTCCGTTAATTTCTCGTATCACCGCATCCGTCATTTTCTTCTCTGCATCACCGGATTAGTCTTGATTTACTACGGCAAAAATAATTATCAAAACAAACACGCAATCAATATATAAGAAATCACGAAAGTGTTTGGAACTTCACTAATTTTTCACAGGTGTTGTTTTGCATATTGTCGATATATATATATATATATATATATATATATATATATATATATATATATATATATATATATATATATATATATATATATATATATATATATATATAAATACATACATATATGGAGATAGATAGAGAGAGAGGAGAAAGACAGAGAGAGACAGAAAAGAGAGAGAGAGAGAGAAGAGAGAGAAGAAGAGAGAGAGAGAGAGAGAGAGAGAGAGAGAGAGAGAGGAGAGACAGACAGAGAGAGGAGACGGGAGACAGAAGAGAGAGGACGAGAGAGAGAGACGAGAGAGAGAGAAGAGAGAGAGACAGACAGATAGAGAGAGAGAGAGAGAGAGAGAGAGAGAGAGAGAGAGAGAGAGAGAGAGAGAGAGAGAGAGGAGAAGACAGACAGACAGAGAGAGAAGAGAGAGAGAGAAGGAATATGCCAGAATGATAGAGATTTCCTCTTCTTTAGATACCTGTCACCTCACTACGTAAGAAGGACAGGTTAGAGAGACAATGTTTTGTGATGCTGTGATATACAGGCTCACTCATTCTCTTGTCGTAAAGACGTTGTTGTGCTGCTGACAACCCAGAGCGCAGAGAAGACGAAGAGGATGAGAAAGGACTGACTAAGAATGAGAACAAGAGAACGAAGAGTCAGAAGTGAGGTAAATGGGTATTTTAGGTAATTAAAGGACTTGGTAAAGAGATGGTGAAAGGACGGAGTAAAATTGAAGTGTAGGAAAGTGAGGAAGCTTTAGAGGGAAGAGAATGTGGGAAGATTTAGAAGATAAAGAAGTAATAAAAGACCGGAAAATAACTAGTAGCTTGGATTTAGGATAAATCCAAGAGAAGAGAATGTTTAAGTGGGAGAGTAAAAACTGTGACACGAGAAGGCAGATAATGAAGGCAGGAGGACGGGGGATAAAAGGGGTAGACAGTGATAGGTATCACGAACAGGTGGTGGAAAGTTTTGTGTAGGCGGGCGTGATATTATTTACCAGAACCAGCTGTGAGGCAGCTGGCTTGAACCTTGAGAGGTAGCAAGAACACACTGCACAGGGGCACCCTCCCTCCCTCTTCCCTCGTCTCTAGTCTCTTTTCCTTGAATTAATGGAGCTGCTAAAAGGGGGGAATCAACAAGAGTGGAGCTGCCGTCTGGGTGGGTTGAAAGTGTATTAAGCAAGACTCGGTGATGGCTTGTGTGAGCTATGACGAGTATTTAGGTGCTGCACCTCCTTCCTCGAATCCTGTGGCAAGAGTTGGTTAACCTTAGTGCTTTTTCTACGAATGCATAAATATATATATATATATATATATATATATATATATATATATATATATATATATATATATATATATATATATATATATATGTCGTGCCGATTAGGTAAAACTTGCGATTTTGGCTTAAATAGCAACGCTCACCTTGCCATATAAGACAAGTGAAAATTTGTGTATGCAATAATTTCGCCAAAATCATTCTGAACATAACGAAAAAATATATTTCATTGTGTTTGTTCATTATTAAATTAATGTTAACGTATCTAAAATATATTTAGTTGGGTTAGGCTAAATTAAATTGCGCTTGTTGTAATAAGGTTAGGTAGGTTTTCAAAGTTTCTCTTGGTACAAAATTATAAATTTTTACATTAACATAAATGAAAAAATATATCTTTAAACGTATAAGAGAAAATTTTAGAAAGGACTTAATTTTAGATGAGTTCTTGCTAATTGACCAGTTTTACCTAATCGGCACGACATATATATATATATATATATATATATATATATATATATATATATATATATATATATATATATATATATATATATATATATAATATATATATAATAGAAATTCAAAGAGTTAGTGTGACTACTCACATTATCAAGGAACTATGATAATGTGAGTAGTCACGAAAGCGCTTGGAATTCTTCTATTTTTCATAGTGGTTGTCTTGCATATTTTGATATCACCTGTTTACTGTGATCTTTTGCATATATATATATATATATATATATATATATATATATATATATATATATATATATATATATATATATATATATATATATATATAGCAGAACTTAACTAAAAATGTTACGTTAGGTTAAGTGTGTTAATGGGTACTCACCTATTTGTACTCACATATTTGTGGTTGCAGGGGTCGATTCACAGCACCTGGCCCAGAGTCTTTGTTGGTCGCGCGCGTGTGTGTGTGTGTGTTTATATGTGTGAATATGTACGTGTGTCTGTGAATATGTGAAGTGAGAGAGAGAGAAAAAGCAGGTGCATTTTGGTCTTGCCATTACCCTAATGACAGGTTCCAAAGAGCCTCATGGTAGGAACTTGTTTGATATATTTAGTTTTGGGAGATGTTGGCGATGCTGGAGAGTGATGTTAGGTGGTTGTGGCTGTGGTGGTGATTGAGGAATATGGTGGTGATGGTGACTGACAGCAGTAGGTTACCTGATAATGATTAAAGAATTTTTGTTTACTAACACATTGCAATATCCTGAGATTTCCTCTTTGCTTCTGATTAACCTCCTTCAGTCTCTCCTCACAGCTCATACCCCATAACTCTCGTGTTAGTCTCCTTGTAAACCTCTGCAATTTTACCAATTTTTTTATTTGTTTGATCAAGTGAGGGTTCCACATCGGTGCAGTATACTCCACATTGTGTCGTGAATGACTTTGTTGACATTCTTGAAAACTAATGTTGCAGAGTTTATCTGGATGATGCGCTCCTCTTGTTATATACTCAGTATTATTATCACCCACCACGTCCACTTTGCCTTTGTACCCCGAGCCTATATCCCGTTTCTAGTCTTCTTTGTCCTTCCCCATTTTTCATAACCACAAATTTGCTGGGGTTAAACTCTAACAATCACTTATCAGACTAATCCTGCAGGTTGTCCGAGTCCGTTTGAAAGCTTTTATTGTCCACTCCTTGTTTCAGTTTCCTCATTTGTTTCACGTCATCTACAAACAAGGAAACATTATACTCTTTTCGTATGTGTGTGTGTGTGTGTGTGTGTGTTTGTGTGTGCGCGCGCGCGTGTAGAAACGCATACGCTTACCATCTGGCCATAAATTACTTCCCAACGACCGTCATGCACAAACCCATCACCAGCTACGATGCATCATCAGCGGCGGTGTGGCACGTCCCAAGCGTTCAACACAGGTCATCTTCCCTATAACCGAGCTCCTCCCTCCCTCATTACTCTCACCAGATCAGTATTAATTGTTTTGGCAACGAGTAGCTACCAGATGTGACTTATATGTTCCTCTGTTGGTGGTAGTGGTGGTGCTTCTGTTGTCGTTGTTGCTACTAGTGCCGTTGTTGGTGTTGCCGGCGGTGTTGCTGCTCCTGCTGTGTTTTTTTTTTTTGTTATAGCTGTTGATGTTGTCGGTGGTTGTGGTGGTGCTGTTGTTGTTCCTATTTCTGCTGCTGCTGCTTACGCTGCAGCAGCTACTGCTTCTGCTGCCACTGCTTCTGTTGTTTACGCTGCTGCTGCTTCTGCTTCCGTTGTTGCTGCTGCTCCTGCTGCAGCTGCTTCTGCTGCTACTGCTTCAGCTACTTCTGCTGTTGTTCCTCCTGGAGCTTCTGCTACTGTTGCTCCTGCTCCTTTTACGGCTGCTTCTGCTGCTACTTCTCGTGTATTTTTTGTGCTGCTGGTGGTGTCATTTTTACAGCTGGTTCTGTTGATATCGTTAGTTCTGCTGTTGCTACTGTTGCTGTTAATGCTGCTATTTGTACGGCAGCTGCCTCTGGTGCTGCCGCTGCTGCCGCTGTTGCTGGGGTTATTTCAGTTTCAGTTGCTGTTGTTACTGTTAGAAAGTGACATTAATAGCTATGTATCGCCTAGTGCATTTACCGTACTTATCCTTGAAAAACTTATTCAATAACATATATTTTTTTCAGTATTGGTTCTTAACCAACCGTGGTTATCTCTGTTTATGTAGTCTCAACAATAACAATGCCATCGATGTAAACAGCATCAAAACATAGGAATGTATGAATGTAGGAGCAGTGTAGTAGGCCTTCTAGGAGCCCACGCCACCCTACTCTGAGAAAAACGTACCCTCATTTCTCCTGTTGCTACTCTTACAACATTGCGTAGCTCCTGATGACGTACTGTACTGAGAAGTGTGAA
This sequence comes from Cherax destructor, assembly GCA_009830355.1. Lineage (NCBI taxonomy): Eukaryota > Metazoa > Arthropoda > Malacostraca > Decapoda > Parastacidae > Cherax > Cherax destructor. The sequence continues at coordinate 24,866 of WNWK01027418.1, forward strand.
AGTTCTTGAGCTGAATATATATATATGTCGTGCCGATTAGGTAAAACTTGCGATTTTGGCTTAAATAGCAAAGCTCACCTTGCCATATAAGACAAGTGAAAATTTGTGTATGCAATAATTTCGCCAAAATCATTCTAAACATAACGAAAAAAATATATTTCATTGTGTTTGTTTATTATTAAATTAATGTTAACGTATCTAAAATATATTTAGTTGGGTTAGGCTAAATTAAATTGCGTTTGTTGTAATAAGGTTAGGTAGGTTTTCAAAGTTTCTCTTGGTACAAAATTATAATTTTACATTAACATAAATGAAAAAATATATCTTTAAACGTATAAGAGAAAATTTTAGAAAGGACTTAATTTTAAATGAGTTCTTGCTAATTGACCAGTTTTACCTAATCGGCACGACATATATATATATATATATATATATATATATATATATATATATATATATATATATATATATATATATATATTTTTCTTTTTCCCAAAGGGGGAAAAAGGGAAAAAATTTTTCCCCCGAAGCCAGGGTGCCGTAGAGGCGACTAAGATGCCGGGAGCAAGGGGCCCAGAAACCCCCTTCTGGGGGCCCAAATTTTTACAAAAAACGAGAAGAAGAAAAATTTTTTAAAAAATTTGGGGGTTGGGGCTGGGCGGGATGTAGTGGGATGATAAAAAAAGATGATTGCCGATGTTATGAATGAAAAGAATTTGGGGTTCCCCCTTTCCCCAAAAAAAACCAAAGGGGGGAGGGGAGTTTCAGGGGGGGAAATAAATGGGATTTTTCGGGGTTTTAAGAGTTAGAGCAAAGGAAGGGGAAAACAATAATGTTGAAGGATCATTTTGGGAAAGGGAAAAAGGGGGGAAAAAAAAAGTGTAAATTAAAGATTTGTGGATTAAAAAAGGCCCCCGGGGGGAAAAAAATGGGTCATAAAAAGGTGAAGACCTGGGGAAGAGAGGAGGTAGGGGGAGAGAGATTTTGGGAGATGTTAAGCAAATTTTTATAGGAACTTTTTAACCAAATGGGGAGAATTTTGGTAGGGGACCTAAATGCTAAAGTGGGAGAAACATGCAGAGAGGGGTGTAGGAAAAAATTTGGGGGGAAAGGGGGAAATGATAATGGGGGCCCCCGATTGAACTTTTTATAGAAAAGGGGGTTTTTTAAGGGGAATACATATTTTAAGAAAAAAAGGATAAAAAAAATATACAAGATATGATGTAGGGCGTAATGAAAAATATTTGTTGGACTATGTATTGGAGATAAAAAACTGTTGAGTAGACTTCAGGATGCATGTTTTAGAGGGGGACAGATATATCAGATCACCCCTTTTTTTTTTTTAGCTACAGTGGGGGTAAAAGGTAGATGGGGTACAAGGAAAATGAATCAGTAAGTAAAAGAGGTGAAGGTTTATAAACTAAAAAGGGGGAGGGTTTGGGGGGGGATA
>WNWK01027419.1:0-26314 GCA_009830355.1 Cherax destructor
AGACCTGGCTAGGCTCCAAGACCCCTGGCTGGACCAAGACCTGACTAGGCTACCAATGGGTTGCACGTGAAAAGAATAGTAGCAATTTTTCCCCAGTGTTAAAAAAATTGGGTATTTTCATAAAAAAGACGTAGTGTGACATTAAAGAGAAAACCCCCAATTTTGATCTGCAAATACTGTCGAGCTGATAACTCCGAAATTTCTTAACCAAAATAACTTAAACCACGTTCCAAAGCTCACTATTACCCAGCAATTTATGGGCATCCTCATAAAATGGGAAGGAGTTTATGAAAAGCAAAAAATTTAACACTGAGAACCACACGGGACTTCAACCAGGACATGCCGAGTCCTGGGGCGTAACGCGGGCTAGGCAAACACTACCTCTATGGCTTCCTGATAGAGTGAAATTTCCCCTGTTTTGTTTGGCTTGTGGGCTGGCCCCAACCGAGCCTTTGTGGTTCCAAGATGGAGCTGTCGTTGGCGGGGTGGATCCTTGTAATGGAGTGTTAAGCCGAGTTTATGTGGAGCCGAGTTGAAGTTCTCAACGCCTGAAAGGATTGCAGTGAGCTGTATTGTGACGTTACTGCTACTGCTGTTGGTCTTGCTACTGATGTTAGTCTTGCTGCTGCAGTAGCAAGCTCCGCTTTACTGTTTTTGGGCTGCCGGTGTTTTTTTTGTTTTTGGTGTTTTTTTTGATGTCGGAGGTACCGGTGGTGGGAAAATGTGGGAAGGAATAGCGGTTGTGGTGATGCTCGTACAATCCAAACAGGGTCACAAGTTATGTCTGTATGTGAGTAATTAGTTACTGGGGCGTCTCATAGCGACGTTCCTTCGCCGGTGGCGTCCCGGGGGAATTACCGACATTGCGAAATTATTCATCTCATGTGTCTTACAGCTGGGAGGACGTCCTTGTAACCCCCTGTTCCATCTGTTTGTGGAGATACTCCCTGACAGCTGAGTGGCATTCGGTCTACAGTCAGCAGTAGTAACTGTCTTTGTGACGTTAAGCTTCTAGACTACTACTTCACACCCCAAATTGCCAGTTAGATGTGTCTCTAAATTCTGGGAGTCTATAATGTATAGCATTTAGTCCAGTCATGTACAATGTCTACACTATCTCCTTCAAGACACATGGTAATTGCTATTATCTCTTAACTTTCATATTTCTAATTCGTTGTGGTGCATTACTTTCCTGTGGTGCTCTATCTTTCTAGCCCAACTCACCATATTCTCCTTAATACCACTGAGTATCTTGAATGTTGTGATAATATCTCCTCAGTCCCTTTTTTGCTCATCAGTGTCAGATTTAGCTCTACGGGGGAACCCCCATTTGACGGTATACACCTCCCAAGCCTTATTTATCAAGGTAAGGCCAAAAACAAACGAAAATTTGTATCAAAATTTGCAAAAAAATACTAAACTAACAAAAAAATATATTTCATTGTGTTTGTTTATTATTAAAATTTGTTTTGGGATTAGGCAAAATTAAATTGCTTTTGTTATAATTAGGGTTAGGTAAGTTTTTTAAAGGGTTGTTTGGCACAAAATTATTAATTTTACATTAACATAAATGAAAAAAATATATCTTTAAACTATATGAGAAAATTTTTGAAAAGGGCTTACTTTAAATGAGTTCTTTCTAATTGAAATTTTTTTCTATTCGCCATTCGGATTGGTGTTGCTCTTCGCCTAGCCGCCCCCTACTCACCGAACATAGGTGTATTTGCGGCAGGGCGACGGCCGATCAATTCGGGCTTCATGGTCTCATGTGTCCACATCAGAAGGAAGTATGCTAGACATGGGGAGGTCAACGACATCATAAAAGAAGCCCCTACAGCCGTTGCCCAGCTCAACGAGAACCCCAAGTGCAGAGGTCTGATGGAAGTCAAAAGCGCCCCGTGGACCACTATGCTACCCTGGAAGGATGGTAAGCAGATTGCTTGGGACTAAACCGGTGCCACGGCAGCACCTTGCCATACCGAGCCGGGGGGTGGAGGGCCCGCCACAGGGAGACCCCGGGCTCCTGAAGCCTTCCCCCCTTTCTATAACTTTATCCCAATAGGGTCGGAAACCCCTGGAGCATGGGGCAAGTGTGCTCTAAAGTTTCTCAAAGAGCGGGGGGAAAATCATCATAGAAACCAGGGACCACAGGGCGTCTTCCTCTTCAGAGACTCAGTGTGGCGATCCCGGGGAAAATGCCTGCAGCGTTCTGGGCACTCCCCACTGCCGGGAGCTGGACGAAGTATTTGACATGTAGCCTGAGTTGTTATCTATGTTTTCTCCCTATTGTATTCTCGTCAATGTATTTTGCCAATGTATTTTGTCTTGAAATAAAATTTATATATAAAAGATGGGGTGGAATATTCAAATGGCTTCAGAAAAAAAATCATATATTTTTCCTTGAAGAATTTTTATCCACTTCTCCCAAGCAATGGGTCCCACAATTTACCAGAGTTGGACCCCATCCTATATATATATATATATATATATATATATATATATATATATATATATATATATATATATATATATATATATATATATATATATAAAAAACCATTTGAAAAAAAAGAAAAATTCCAAGGCTTTCGTGACTACTCACATTATCACATTGATAATGGAGTAGTCAAACCAACTTCTATTTTTTATATTTTGTTTTTCATATTTTGATATCACCTGTTTACTGTGATCTTTTTGCATATATATATATATATATATATATATATATATATATATATATATATATATATATATATATATATATATATATATATATATATAAGTGATAGCAGTAGTAGTAGTACTGATTAGGTAGTTGTGATAGTGATAGTAGTAAGTAGTAGTAGTACTGGTTGAGGTAGTTGTGATAGTAGTAGTTGTACTGGTTGAGGTAGTTGTGATAGTAGTAGTAGTTGTACTGGTTGAGGTAGCTGTGGTAATAGTAGTAGTACTGGTTGAGGTAGTTGTGATAGTAGTATTAGTAGTTGTACTGGTTAAGGTAGTTGAGATAGTAGTAGTTGTAGTTGTACTGGTTGAGATAGTTGTCATAGTAGTAGTAGTACTGGTTGAGGTAGTTGTGATAGTAGTAGTAGTAGTAGTACTGGTTGAGGTAGTTGTGATAGTAGTAGTAGTAATGGTTGAGGTAGCTGCGATAGTAGTATTAGTACTGGTTGATGTAGTTGTGATAGTAGTAGTAGTACTGGTTGAGGTAGTTGTGATAGTAGTAATAGTACTGGTTGAGGTAGTTGTGACAGTAGTACTGGTTGAGGTAGTTGTGATAGTAGTACTGGTTGAGGTAGTTGTGACAGTAGTACTGGTTGAGGTAGTTGTGATAGTAGTAATAGTACTGGTTGAGGTAGCTGTGATAGTAGTAGTAGTACTGGTTGAGGTAGTTGTGATAGTAGTAGTAGTAGTACTGGTTGCGGTAGTTGTGATAGTAGTACTGGTTGAGGTAGTTGTGATAGTAGTAGTAGTATTTGTTGAGGTAGTTGTGATAGTAGTAGTAGAACTGGTTGAGGTAGTTGTGATAGTAGTAGTAGTACTGGTTGAGGTAGTTGTGATAGTAGTACTGGTTGAGGTAGTTGTGATAGTAGTAGTAGTAGTGGTTGAGGTAGCTGTGATAGTAGTAGTAGTACTGGTTGATGTAGTTGTGATAGTAGTAGTAGTACTGGTTGAGGTAGCTGTGATAGTAGTAGTAGTACTGGTTGAGGTAGTTGTGATAGTAGTAGTAGTACTGGTTGATGTAGTTGTGATAGTAGTAGTAGTACTGGTTGAGGTATTTGTGATAGTAGTAGTAGTACTGGTTGAGGTAGTTGTGATAGTAGTAGTAGTACTGGTTGATAGTGGATAGTAGTAGTAGTACTGGTTGAGGTATTTGTGATAGTAGTAGTAGTACTGGTTGAGGTATTTGTGATAGTAGTAGTAGTACTGGTGATGATAATGATAGTGATGATAATGATAGTGATGATGAACGGGAGAGATATTGATGAATGACAGGGTGATGGTGATGAAAGGAAAGTATTGATGTTGATGATAGTGATGATGATGGTGTTGATAGTGATGATGGAGAGGAGAGAGGATGATGACGGGGAGAAAGTGATGATGGTGGTGATAGAGGGAAGAGAGTGATGATGGTGGTGATGATGCAGAGGAGAGAGTGATGATGATGGAGGAGAGAGTGATGATGATAGCAATGGATGGGAAGTGAGATGGTGGTGATGATGGAGGAGTGATGATGATGGTGATGGGGGAGAGTGATGATAATGGAGGAGAGAGTGATGATGGTGATGATAGAGGTAGAGAGTGATAATGCTGGTGATGGAGGAGAGAGTGATGATTGATGAGAATGATGATGATGGTGATGATAGGGGGATTGATGATGATGGTGATGATGGAGGGTAGAGTGATGATGGTGAAGATGGAGGGAGAATTGATGATGATGGAGGAGTGATGATGATGGGGTGGGAAGGCTATATCTATAAGCATGGACATCTCCAGAGAATACCAGAAGGTCTCCCCTCTAGCATTCAACTTGTTTTTTAACAAGTTGTCAGAACAAGATCATGTGTAGTTATTCCTTGACTTAGTGAAATATTAATTGAGTTTTGGTATTACAACTATGTGATAATAATCCAACGAAATAAAATTTGAGATCTATAATACAAAAGGTGTCTAGGTGGATAATAAGTATTACATAGTTTAGGATACAAGCTCCTTCATATCTCTTGTAGTGCAATATTGAAATGTACATATGGTAATATAGTGCTGAGGGCACTTTTCGTACAGTACAAATCGTGAGTACTTTACTATGATGAGATATACTCTTGAATACGAATAATACAAAACAGCAACAATGTACCAGCAGCAGCACAGCTTCAGGAACAAGTACAAGGAGACAAAATAACGACCTAACTGAGGACCATCAGCACATCCCCATAAAGGGATACAACTCCCTTAATACTGAATCTATGTTCAGCATAACCAAATCCCCGACTACGACGGTGCGTAGATGCCATACACAGTAGGTCAGAAGCTTAAGCTTGGGACCAGAGTTGAAGAAATGTCTCCACAAGACACACAACCTCTGATAACGTCAGAACTACTAAGTCTCAACGAGAGATATGTTTCGAACTCACCAGCGAATCCATACTCTTCCAAAACAGTTTAAATAATGAACAAACAGCCAGAGATGAGACAGATCCCTGGAGAGATGTTTCTCGTAGAAGTCGCCGAGAGATGCTTCCAGGACTAGAAGCAGAGGGAGAGAGATGCTTCCCGGACTTGAAGCAGAGGGAGAGAGATGCTTCCAGGACTAGAAGCAGAGGAAGAGATGCTTCCAGGACTTGAAGCAGAGGGAAGAGATGCTTCCAGGACTTGAAGCAGAGGAGAGAGATGCTTCAGGACTTGAAGCAGAGGGAGAAGATGCTTCCAGGACTAGAAGCAGAGGGGAGAGATGCTTCCAGGACTAGGAGCAGAGGAAGAGATGCTTCCAGGACTTGAAGCAGAGGGAGAGAGATGCTTCCCGGACTTGAAGCAGAGGAGAGAGATGCTTCCAGGACTAGAAGCAGAGGAGAGAGATGCTTCCAGGACTTGAAGCAGAGGGAGAGAGATGCTTCCAGGACTTGAAGCAGAGGAGAGAGATGCTTCCAGGACTAGAAGCAGAGGAGAGAGATGCTTCCATTACTAGGAGCAGAGGGAGAGAGATGCTTCCAGGACTAGAAGCAGAGGGAGAGATGCTTCCAGGACTTGAAGCAGAGGAGAAGATGCTTCCAGGACTTGAAGCAGAGGAGAAGATGCTTCCAGGACTAGAAGCAGAGGAGAGAGATGCTTCCATTACTAGGAGCAGAGGAGAGAGAGTGCTTCAGGACTAGAAGCAGAGGGAGAGATGCTTCCAGGACTTGAAGCAGAGGGAGAGAGATGCTTCCAGGACTAGAAGCAGAGGGAGAGAGATGCTTCAGGACTTGAAGCAGAGGGAAGAGATGCTTCAGGACTAGAAGCAGAGGGAGAGAGATGCTTCCAGGACTAGAAGCAGAGGGAGAGAGATACTTCCAGGACTAGAAGCAGAGGGAGAGAGATGCTTCCAGGACTAGGAGCAGAGGGAGAGAGATGCTTCCATGACTAGAAGCAGAGGAGAGAGATGCTTCCAGGACTAGGAGCAGAGAGAGAGAGAGATGCTTCCAGGACTAGAAGCAGAGGGAGAGAGATGCTTCCAGGACTAGGAGCAGAGAGAAAAGAGAGTATGGACTACAAGCCTCACATCAGGTGAGTCACGTGACTCACCCGTGCTACTAGAGTAACAGTGCAAGGTACAGTCTGAGACAAACAAGCGAACAGTAGTTAGCAAGGCAGTTTGCGACGTCGGACAACCAATTACAACTCTTCAACAGCGAGCACAGTGAGAAGTGTAATATGTAACATGGTACCTACATACATAGCTAATTTAATAAGACAAATAATAATATAAAGCAAAATATTTTCATTTTAGCTATTAATGAAAATATCGACAAAATAAAATTATATGGAAAGGTAAATATATAATATACACTATAAACCATTCAGGGGTTGCAATAAGAGTGATGATGATGGAGGAGAGAACGATGGTGATGATAGTGATGATGGACAAGAAGAGTGATTTAAGGATGGTGATGACAGTGATGAAGGGAAAGAGTGATGATGGAGATAGTGATGATGGTGATGATGATAGTGATGATGGTGGTGATATTGATGATGGACAGGAGAGAGTGATGATGGTGGTGATGATAGTGATGATGGTGGGGAGAGAGTGATGATGGACAAAGAGAGTGATGATGGTGGTGATGACAGTGATGAAGGGAAAGAGTGATGATGGAGATAGTGATGATGGTGATGATGATAATGATGATGGTGGTGATATTGATGATGGACAGGAGAGAGTGATGATGGTGGTGATGATAGTGATGATGGTGGGGAGAGAGTGATGATGGACAAAAGAGAGTGATGATGGTGGTGATGACAGTGATGAAGGGAAAGAGTGATGATGGAGATAGTGATGATGGTGATGATGATAGTGATGATGGTGGTGATATTGATGATGGACAGGAGAGAGTGATGATGGTGGTGATGATAGTGATGATGGACAAGAGAAAGTGATGATGGTGGTGATGACAGTGATGAAGGGGAAAGAGTGATGATGGATATAGTGATGATAGTGATGATGATAGTGATGATGGTGGTGATATTGATGATAGACAGGAGAGAGTGATGATGGTGGTGATGATAGTGATGATGGTGGGGAGAGAGTGATGATGGACAAGAGAGAGTGATGATGGTGGTGATGACAGTGATGAAGGGGAAAGAGTGATGATGGAGATAGTGATGATGGTGATGATGATAGTGATGATGGTGGTGATATTGATGATGGACAGGAGAGAGTGATGATGGTGGTGATGATAGTGATGATGGTGGGGAGAGGTGATGATGGACAAGAGTGATGATATTGATGATAGTGATGATGGAGTGGAGAGAGTTATGATAGTGATGATGGAAGGAGAGTGATGATGGTGATAGAAAGGAGAGAGTGATGGTGATGATGGAGGGGAGAGTGATGGTGATAATAGTGATGGAGGGGAGAGAGTGATGATGGATTGAAGAGAGTGATGATGGATGGAAGAGAGGGATGACGATAGTGATGATGGGAGGGAAAAAGTGATGGTGGTGAAGGTGATGATGGACAGGAGGAGAGTGATGATGTTGGTGATGACAGTGGTGATGGAGGGAGAAAGTGTTGGTGATGATGGGAGGGAGAGAGTGATGGTGGTGATAGACAGGAGAGAGGTGATGATGGTGGTGATGAAAGTGATGACGGAGGAGAGAGAGTATGATGGTAGCTGGGGTTCTCACCATCTTTCACTCACCTTGAGTGAGGATCAACACGTCGGTCAGGATCTTCCTCAGTTTGCATATAATTTGCCTACAATTTCTCACAGGCGGACATCACTGGCACCTTCAGACATAACATGGAAATTTATTATTTACGCTGTTGATTAAGAGCAATTACCTGCAAGAAACCATCTTAAGATGGTTATAACAATATATATATATATATATATATATATATATATATATATATATATATATATATATATATATATATATATATATATATATAAATCGAAGAAGGTAACACAGTGGAGCAATCAGAATAATTGCAAGTGACGACACTGTTGCTACCAAAGATGAGACCACAGCTCAAGCACTAAGAGACAAGCACCCAACAAGGGACACCATAGCCATCAACAACAACAACACTGAGGAGACCCCATCACTGGACAATTAATTTTGCCAGAATCAGAAGTCTATAAGGCGACAGTGTCATTTCCAGCAGGATCTGCAGGAGGTTACACTGGAATTCGACCACACCTCAAAGTGATGGTAAATCCAGTACTCGGAGCATCTGCATCAATTCTTCTCTCGAGTTAACAACCTTCGTTAGCAACTGTCTGGCTGGGCGGATTCCAGAAGAAATTAACCCTTTCTTTTTGGAACCTCATTATGCTCTTTGAAGAAGAAGGATGGGGGAATCAGACCCATTGCTGTTGGTAACACTCTTCGCCGTCTCGTTGCCAAAGCAGCAGTAAGAAACATTCGCCTAGAAGCTGCCAGTTTACTCCAGCTGAAAGATCAGCAATGGGATCAAGCAACTCTCCCAGTGCGACTGAGAGGTATAGGCAACGCAGGTAGCTTTACCTGCATTTCTGTCCTCGTGTTTGGCTTAGAGTGGACTAGTCAAGGAGATTGTCCCCGAACGCTTGAGAGGTAAGGTAGGATCTGAAGACCCCAGGTTCATTGAAGCAGCCGTGCGGTGGGACACCCTTGCAGACTCCATCAGTAGACCAGCTCCTCCCAAAGAGCACAAACAGTCCCACTTGGACAAACCGACCATGGAAAAAATCGCCAACACAATGCTCACCAACGCTTCAGGAAAGAACAAAGCTCGTCTCCTAGTGGTGAAGGCACCGCATTCAAGAGATTTCTTTCTACCGGTTCCTCTCTGGGCACTCGACTCGACACACAGGCCATCAACAACATGTCCGATGAAAAAGCCTTGATCAAATTGGACTTTGCCAACGCTTTAAACTTAGTCAGAAGGGATGCTGCTCTCCAAGCAGTTTCTAGACACTTCCCTTCCCTCTATTCCTTCATAGAATCGTGTTATAGTGTGACTTTTAAACTATTGTTTGGGGACCATGAAATTGACTCGTGTGAGGGTGTGCAACAGTTGGACCCTCTCGCTCCCTTTCTATTCTGTCTGGTCATCAAGGAAGTCACAGAAGCGCTCTCCAGTGAGCTCTACATCTGGTTCTTGGATGATGGTATCCTAGCTGGCACTACACAATCTCTTCTAGAGGACATCAGAAAAATTAAAGACATGGGAAAAAACCTGGGCCTATCTTTAAACCCCACCAAATGTGAAATAGTTTCTACCAATCGACAGATGATCCAGAATATTAGTGCTGTCTTATCAGGAGCACCAGCCATTGAACCAGCCAACAGCACTCTCATTGATGCTCGTTTTGGGGGTCCAATGCCTTCGATCTGATCCTAGAAAAAAAAAATCTCAGACCTCAGGACGATGGAAAACAGAATGAAAAACATTGATACACATGATGCCTTCTACCTACTACTCACCAGGTGCCTGTCAATCTTGCCTACTTACCTACTTCCTGAGATGCTCCCCAGCCTTTAGCAGTCCGAAACTCAAGGAATATGACTCTCTCTTTAAGACCATGCTAGAGAGTGTATTGAATGTTTCCTTCGAAGATGGACAGTGGTTGCAAGCCTCACTTCCAGTCAGACTTGGGGGGCTGGGAGTACGCAAATCCTCTCAGATCGCCCTACCAGCTTTCCTATCCTCTTCCATAGCATCAAATGAGTTAATAAGACAAATTCTTCCAGACAACCTCAGTGATTCAGCAGGAATACAAGATCCTAGCTGCGCCAGTGCCATCACTGAATGGGAGACTCTTGCAACTCCAGCACCAAAACCTAGTTCAGCACTGGCCTACAAACAGTCAATTTATCGGATGGCTCCATTGCTGAAAGGGTGCTTGACAACATGCTTAGGGCTGCAACATCAGTCAGGGAGACTGCCCGTCTCCAAGCTGTGGGTGCACTTCACTCTGGGGACTTCCTCCAAACAGTTCCCATTTCGGCAATGGAAACACGCCTCGACCCTAAGACCCTTCGTATTGCAGTGGCTCTGCGCCTTGCTGCCCCAATTCACACGGAATATACGTGTATTTGCGGCGATGCGCAAGCCAACCAATATGGTCTACATGGTCTTAACTGTTCCAAAACCAAGGGCTGGCATGCAAGACACATTGAAGTCGACGACATCATAAAGAGAACCCTTGCTACAGCTGGATGCCCAGCCGAGAGAGAACCCTGATCACTAGCAGCCAACAATACCCACAACCCAGCAAACCGATTAGATGGGATCACCATCTATCCTTGGAAGAATGGCAAGCTCTTAGCATGGGACTATACCTGTGTGTCTACACTGCCTGACACCTACATTTGTCGTCACAGAGTCGGGCGACAGGGAGGAGCTGCTCATCACAGGGAGGAGTACAAGATCGGCAAGTACAGGGACATAATCCGACAGTATCAATTTGTCCCAGTGGGATCAGAGACCTTGGGATCATGGAGAAAAAATGCCACACGTTTCCTTAAAGAACTGGGTTTCAGATTCATCGACACCACCAGGGACCCAAGGGCAGCCACTTTCATGTTCCAGCGCCTCAGCATAGCCATTCAGAGGGGAAATGCATGCTGCATACTGGGCTCGCGTCCGGCTTCGGAGGAGCTGGAGGAGATTCATAACCTTTGATATATTGTACCAATGTATTCATGTTTGTGTTTTCTGTCAATGTATTCTGTCTATTAATAAAGTTAACATGTAATAAAAAATATAGGGGGTGGTAGGAGAAGAAAACATTCAAACAGCTCCGGGGAGAACCTTGAGTTTTCCCTGAGGTACGTTTATTGTCTTCTCTGAGGACGAGGGTCCCCAATAAAGTTCTAGAGGTGGTACCTCCCTATACATATATTATTGTAACCACGAAAGAGTGGTCTTTAATCAAAAACAACTCTGCGACTAGCCGAGGATTCGAACCCATGTCGTTTTGGCTAGCCTCATGGTGAGCGAAAATCACATGACGCTCTAACCCACAGGACCCACAGTGTACATAGACCCACAGTGTACATAGACCGAGGTGTACATATTTACCACTGTATTTTCACATACCTAAATTTAATACATATTTTAGGGATAACACTATGAATGTATATTATTAGTGAGTTTACACTCAACCTTAATGACCACATTGAGTTCAGTGTCTTTCAAGCCTAACAAAACAATACTTTCGTTTCGATACTCGTTCACTATATTCATCTAGTATATATAATAGAAAGGTTAGGACATCTTTTATGTTACAGAATAATAGTCCGAATTGACTCAAAATCACGAACCAAATTGTAGATTCTTGTTTATTAAAGTCTGCATTATAGTTAACAATATCAGAAATGTATTTTTATATAAAAAAATAAATTAAAGCATAAACTGGTGATAAAAATAATTTATAATAGTGCAGATAATTCCAGATTCACTTACCAAATTTATAATCACATTAAATTAGAAAAGTATTCTCATTTTCCTACCCACATAATAGGTGCTGCCCTGGCTAGTAAGGTAATCACACTCGCTTATGAGCTAAAAACAGGCAGCGGGGAGAACGATTTTAACAATCTTTTAATATACAATTACCCCATTTCTTTAATATTACTGTGACACAACAGGAACCGTGTAATCAAGGACATTATGGGAATTAACGTTCATAAATTGTGTGCTGGCTGCCCCTAGACACTCACCCATTATGTCTGGTGGAAAATGATTGTTAAGGGGATACGAGAACCTCTTTCCAGTAATAGCAGAAAGTTAATCTCTTTTATTATTGTTCACAGGAGATGAATAAATGTCTCTTTTAGATGGTGTGTGTGTGTGTGTGTGTGTACCCACCTAATTGTGGTTGCAGGGGTTGAGTCATCGCTCCTGGCTCCGCCTCCATGAGCTTTATCATACTTCTTCTTAGAGCTATGTATGGATTCTGCATCCACTACATCACTCTTCAGACTATTCCATTTCATGACAACGCTGTGACTGAAGAAATACTTCCTAACATCCCTGTGACTCATCTGAGTCTTTAGCTTCCAATTATGACCCCTTGATGTGTCACATCTCTGAAACATCCTATACCTATCCACCTTGTCAATTCCTCTCAGTATTTTATCATGTCATCAATATCCCTCCTGTCCTCTAGTGCTTCAGGTCGATTTCCTTTAACCTCTCCTCGTAATACATGACCCTTAGCTCCGGGACTAGTCTTGTTGCAAACCTCTCCACTTTCTCTAATTTCTTGACGTGCTTACCAGAGACCTGCCTGTCGCGTCTAGTCTATGCCTATCATGGATCTCCGTGACTGAGATCGGGACCTCTGGCTTAGCACTCACGTGTGAGGATCTTGTGTCGCCACAGTCAGCAAGGGAGCCTATCTATAAAGTAACTGGGATTATCTAAGTATGCTACACAAGTACAAAGTAACACTACTGACACTGTTACCCTCCTCTAAATTATACATACACAGAGTTAACAAAAACTAGCTATGTTTCCTTGTTATATTGCATCACGCGGGATGGGTCTTATACAAGGAGTTGAGCAGAAGAACCAGAAACGAATATGCAGCCCATTGTTAATATTAAACTCCAACAGTCACTTGTTAGTATTAAACTCCAACAGCCACTTGTTAGTATTAAACTCCAATAGTCACTTGTTAGTATTAAACTCCAACAGTCACTTGTTAGTATTAAACTCCAACAGTCACTTGTTAGTATTAAACTCCAATAGTCACTTGTTAGTATTAAAATTCCAACAGTCACTTGTTAGTATTAAACTCCAACAGTCACTTGTTAGTATTAAACTCCGACAGTCACATGTTAGTATTAAACTCCAACAGTCACTTGTTAGTATTAAACTCCAACAGCCACTTGTTAGTATTAAACTCCAATAGTCACTTGTTAGTATTAAACTCCAACAGTCACTTGTTAGTATTAAACTCCAACAGCCACTTGTTAGTATTAAACTCCAATAGTCACTTGTTAGTATTAAACTCCAACAGTCACTTGTTAGTATTAAACTCCAACAGTCACTTGTTAGTATTAAACTCCAACAGTCACTTGTTAGTATTAAACTCCAACAGCCACTTGTTAGTATTAAACTCCAACAGTCACTTGTTAGTATTAAACTCCAACAGCCACTTGTTAGTATTAAACTCCAACAGTCACTTGTTAGTATTAAACTCCAACAGTCACTTGTTAGTATTAAACTCCAACAGTCACTTGTTAGTATTAAACTCCAACAGTCACATGTTAGTATTAAACTCCAACAGTCACTTGTTAGTATTAAACTCCAACAGACACTTGTTAGTATTAAACTCCAACAGCCACTTGTTAGTATTTAACTCCAACAGTCACTTGTTAGTATTAAACTCCAACAGTCACTTGTTAGTATTAAACTCCAACAGTCACTTGTTAGTATTAAACTCCAACAGTCACTTGTTAGTATTAAACTCCAACAGTCACTTGTTAGTATTAAACTCCAACAGTCACTTGTTAGTATTAAACTCCAACAGCCACTTGTTAGTATTAAACTCCAACAGTCACTTGTTAGTATTAAACTCCAACAGTCACTTGTTAGTATTAAACTCCAACAGTCACATGTTAGTATTAAACTCCAACAGTCACTTGTTAGTATTAAACTCCAACAGTCACATGTTAGTATTAAACTTAAACAGTCACATGTTAGTATTAAACTCCAACAGTCACTTGTTAGTATTAAACTCCAACAGTCACTGTAAAATCTGAGCTGATTTCCGAATAAGCCACATATGATCTGTCATGCAATGAAATAAACGATATTTCCTTCATCGTTGGGCGATATTGACTGAAACGTCTGCCATTACTCCGAACTGATGGTTGCTGGTGATTTGTTCGTCATGGAACAGGAAAGTGACTTCTGAAACGGGTCTTATGTGGGTTCCAAACTGGTGCTGCATACTCCAATATGGGACTGACGTACACAGTGTACAGAGTCTTGAACGATTCCTTACTGAGGTATCAGAACACTATTAGGTTTGCCAGGCACCCATATGCTAAAGCTGTTATTTCGTTGATGTGCGCCTCAGGAGACATGCTCGGTGTTATACTCACCCCAAGATCCTTTTCCTTGAATGAGGTTTGCAGTCTCTGGTCCCCTAGACTGTACTCTGTCTGCGGTCTTCTGTGCCCTTCCCCAATCTTCATGACTTTGCACTTGGTGGGGTTGAACTCCAGGAACCAGTTGTTGGACCAGGTTTCCAGCCTGTCCAGATCCCTTTGTAGTCCTGCCTGGTCCATATCTGATTGAATTCGCCTCATTAGCTTCACATCATCCGCAAACTAATGAGTGTATTCCTTCCGGCATGTCATTCACATTTATCAGAAACAGCACCGATCCTAGGACTGACCCCTGTGGAACCCCACTCGTCACCGGCGCCCACTCTGACACATTGTCACATACTATGACTCTCTGTTTTCTTCCTGTCAGGTATTCTCTGATCTACTGCAGTGCCTCTCATGTTATACATGCCTGATTCTCTAGTTTTTGCACTAATCTCTTGTGTGGAACTGTGTCGAAAGCCTTCATACAGTCCAAGAAAGTGCACTCTACCCACCCCTCTCTCCTTGTCTTACTTCCGTCACCTTGTCGTAAAACTCCAGTAGGTTTGTGTGTGTGTGTGTGTGCTCTCGCATTTTTACCTATTTATACTTACCTTTTTGTGATTGTAGGGTTCGAGCTTCGGCTCCTGGCCCACCCTCTAAATTGACAACCACTGTGTTCATTCTCACCTGGACTTGTGAGCCCTATCATACCTATTCTTAAAGATATATAGATCCTGCTGCTATCACTTCACTCTCCAGTAAGTTTTACTTTCTGTCTTCTCTGATTGTGAAGAAATCTTTTCTAACATCCCTGTCACCCATATGTTTTTAATTTCCTGCTCTTTCCTTGTGTACCGGTTTCCCGCCTTTTGAACAACGATCCCTGTTCAAATATATAATTTTCTCAGTATTTTGAACGTCAGTGTCACGTCTCTCCTAGTACTCATGTCCTCTCATATAGTCAGGATTATCTTCTATACACTTTCATCATAGCTCACATCTTATATCTTCTGGACGAGTTTTGTTTAAAATCTCTACAGTTTTTCCATGATATCGATACGCTTTATCAGATGTTCCCTTCATACTGACGCTGCCTTCTTGAAGATGTTACCTTCATACTGACGCTGCCTTCTTGAAGATGTTACCTTCATACTGACGCTGCCTTCTTGAAGATGTTACCTTCATATTGACGCTGCCTTCTTGAAGATGTTACCTTCATACTGACGCTGCCTTCTTGAAGATGTTATCTTCATACTGATGCTGCCTTCTTGAAGATGTTACCTTCATACTGACGCTGCCTTCTTGAAGATGTTACCTTCATCTATGCTGCTCCTTGAAGATGTTATCTTCATATTGATGCTGCCTCCTTGAAGATGTTATCTTCTACTGACTCTCCTTGAAGATGTTATCTTCATACTGATGCTGCTCCTTGAAGATGTTATCTTCATCTATGCTGCCTCCTTGAAGATGTTATCTTCATACTGATGCTGCCTCCTTGAAGATGTTATCTTCATACTGAGCTGCTCCTTGAAGATGTTATCTTCATATTGAGTGCCCTCCTTGAAGATGTTATCTTCATACTGACTGCCTTCTTGAAGATGTTATCTTCATACTGACGCTGCCTTCTTGAAATGTTCTTCTACTGCGCTGCCTTCTTGAAGATGTTATCTTCATACTGAGCTGCTTCTTGAAGATGTTATCTTCATACTGATGCTGCCTTCTTGAAGATGTATTTCATACTGGCTGCCTCCTTGAATGTTATCTTCACTGATGTGCCTTCTTGATGTCTTTCATCTGACGTGCTTCTTGAAGATGTTCCTTCATACTGATGTCTTCTTAATGTTCTTCTTAATGTTCCTTCTAAGATGTTTTTTATTACGTGCTCCCTTGAAGATGTTATCTTCATACTGCGCTGCCTTCTTAAGATGTTATCTTCATACTGAGCTGCCTTCTTGAAGATGTATTTCATACTGCCTCCCCTTGAAGATGTTATCTTCATACTGACGTGCCTTCTTGAAGATGTTACTTCATACTGACGCTGCCTCCTTAAATGTTATCTTCATACTAGCTGCCTTCTTGAAATGTTATCTTCATACTGAGCCGCCTTGAATGTTATCTTCATATTCGAGCTCTTATATTATCTTCCTGAGCTCTTCTTGAGATTTATCTTCTACTGAGATCTTGAAGATGTTATCTTCATCTGACGTTCTCTTGAAGATGTTATCTTCATACTGACGCTGCCTCCTTGAAGATGTTATCTTCATACTGACGCTGCCTTCTTGAAGATTTATCTTCATACTGCTGCCTCCTTGAAGATGTTATCTTCATACTGACGTTGCCTCTTGAAATGTTATCTTACTTGCGCTGCCTCCTTGAAGATGTTATCTTCATACTGACGCTGCCTCCTTGAAGATGTTATCTTCATACTGATGCTGCCTTCTTGAAGATGTTATCTTCATACTGACGCTGCCTCCTTGAAGATGTTATCTTCATACTGATGCTGCCTTCTTGAAGATGTTACTTCATACTGACGCTGCCTTCTTGAAGATGTTACCTTCTATTGACTGCCTTCTTGAAGATGTTACCTTCATACTGAGCTGCCTTCTTGAAGATGTTCCTTCATCTGCGCTGACTTCTTGAAGATGTTATCTTCATACTGATGCTGCCTTCTTGAATGTATCTTCTTGAGTCCTTCTTGAAGATGTTATCTCATATGAGCTGCTCCTTGAGATGTATCTCATCCTGGTTCTTGAATGTTATCTTCATCGATCTCTCTTGAGATGTTATCTTCATACGCGTGCTCTGAGATGTATTTCTCTGATGCTCCTTCTTGAGTGTTCTTATTTGCCTCCTTGAATGTATCTTCATGCCTAATGTTATCTTCATCTGACTGCTCCTTGAGATGTTATCCATCGACTGCCTCTTGAGATGTACTCACTGTCTTTGATTACTTCATCGGCCTTCTTAGATGTCTTCTAGATGCCCCCTTAAGATGTTACTTCATATACCCTTTGAGATGTTACCTTCATACTGATGCTCTTGAGATGTTACTTCATACGTGCTTCTTGAGTGTTTCATGATGCTGCCTTCATGTTATCTTCTCTGACGCTGTCTAAGATGTTATCTTCACTGCCCTTGAGATTATCTTATCTGATCGAAGTTATCTTCATCTGCGCTCTTGAGATGTTATCTATACTGACCTGAGTATCTTCTGATCTCTTAAGATGTTCCTCCTCCTTGAGTATCCATCTGATGCCTGAAGATGTATCTCTTGCCTGCTTCTTAATGTTTCCCTTTAGATGTTCTTAATGTTATCTCCTCTGAGTGCCTTCTTAAATGTTACTTCATATGTGCCTTCTTAAGATGTTATCTTTACTCTCCTACTGACGCTGCCTTCTTGAAGATGTTACCTTCATACTGACGCTGCCTTCTTGAAGATGTTATCTTCATACTGATGCTGCCTTCTTGAAGATGTTATCTTCATACTGACGCTGCCTTCTTGAAGATGTTATCTTCATACTGATGCTGCCTTCTTGAAGATGTTATCTTCATACTGACGCTGCCTCCTTGAAGATGTTATCTTCATACTGATGCTGCCTCCTTGAAGATGTTATCTTCATACTGACGCTGCCTTCTTGAAGATGTTATCTTCATACTGACGCTGCCTTCTTGAAGATGTTATCTTCATACTGACGCTGCCTTCTTGAAGATGTTATCTTCATACTGACGCTGCCTCCTTGAAGATGTTATCTTCATACTGACGCTGCCTCCTTGAAGATGTTATCTTCATACTGACGCTGCCTCTTGAAGATGTTATCTTCATACTGACGCTGCCTCCTTGAAGATGTTATCTTCATACTGATGCTGCCTCCTTGAAGATGTTATCTTCATACTGACGCTGCCTCCATGAAGATGTTATCTTCATACTGAGCTGCCTTCTTGAAGATGTTATCTTCATACTGATGCTGCCTCCTTGAAGATGTTATCTTCATACTGACGCTGCCTTCTTGAAGATGTTATCTTCATACTGACGCTGCCTTCTTGAAGATGTTATCTTCATACTGACGCTGCCTTCTTGAAGATGTTATCTTCATACTGACGCTGCCTCCTTGAAGATGTTATCTTCATACTGACGCTGCCTCCTTGAAGATGTTATCTTCATACTGACGCTGCCTCCTTGAAGATGGCCTGACAATTGTCATATATAGTGTCGGATCTGACCATATTCCATGACAATTATAAGTGAAATTTGTGTTACTGCTGCGTCCGCAAAGAGTATTTCTTCTTCCATATACTAAGTGTGTTAGAAGAGGATCGTTATAGAGGCAGTAGTGTTGAAGGTGTATGATTTATTTACTCAAAATGTAAAATTTCTTGTCATTATACCTGATGCCAGACTGAAGGCTGGAATATTTGTTAACCCAAATATTTGGAATATTTCATCCGACCCAAGTCTTTCAGCAAAGTTTCTTTAATAATCTGACATGTTCTTCTATATCCCCTAGTCACTGGTTCTTGCGTTTTTTGTCAGTTTCATCTTTAATGGTCATATTGTCTTCTCGTCTTGCGAGTTTATTCTTAATGGTACAATTTTTTTTATCTTGCTAAGTTCATAGTGATCTTCCCTTCTTCTTGCCTCGCTTAGTTCTTCTTTTTCTTCTTATATTGTCATGCTCTTCATAATAGTCATCATTGCTTCTCATATTGCAGCATCTTTATATTATTATTATTATAATCAAATAGAAGCGCTAAACCACAGGGGTTAGCCTCTTTATAGCTGCATTATTTACCTCGAACATTACCTCTCAGTGCACAGCAGTATACGTACTCGTGCACCACAGCAGTATACGTACTCGTGCACCACAGCAGTATACGTACTCGTGCACCACAGCAGTATACGTACTCGTGCACCAGCTACGTACTTGCACCACAGCAGTATACGTACCGTGCACCACAGCAGTATACGTACTCGTGCACCACAGCAGTATACGTACTCGTGCACCACAGCAGTATACGTACTCGTGCACCACAGCAGTATACGTACTCGTGCACCACAGCAGTATACGTACTCGTGCACCACAGCAGTATACGTACTCGTGCACCACAGCAGTATACGTACTCGTGCACCACAGCAGCGTAGTCCACGTACGTACGTGCACCACAGCAGTATACGTACTCGTGCACCACAGCAGTATACGTACTCGTGCACCACAGCAGTAAGACTCATACAGCAGATACTACTCGTGCACCACAGCAGTATACGTACTGTGACACAGATACGTACTGTGACCACAGCAGTATACGTACTCGTGCACCACAGCAGTATACGTACTCGTGCACCACAGCAGTATACGTACTCGTGCACCACAGCAGTATACGTACTCGTGCACCACAGCAGTATACGTACTCGTGCACCACAGCAGTATACGTACTCGTGCACCCAGCAGTATACGTACTCGTGCACCACAGCAGTATACGTACTCGTGCACCCAGCAGTATACGTACTCGTGCACCCAGCAGTATACGTACTCGTGCACCAGCAGTACGTACTCGTGCACCAGCAGCAGTATACGTACTCGTGCACCGCAGCAGTATACGTACTCGTGCACCACAGCAGTGTACGTACTCGTGCAGTCTGCTGCAAGTACATTACCATCAGTTAAGAATGGGCGTCAGAATCCTGCTGTGGATTGAGATAATGTTCGTAAATAATTTTGTTCTGTATCGGTGCTCATTATTTCTTTCATTGTAGCCTCTTCAAAATATTGCTATTAACTTATCTTAGTGGAACTCTATTTTTCCTACCGAAGTGAAAGCAGTAGCTAGTCAGTTCCTGTATCCTTATCAGTTGTGACAACCAGATGTATTTCTGTCGCTGCTCGGTCTGACACGGGGTCCCACTGCTCGGTCTGAGACGGTGTCCCACTGCTCGGTCTGAGACGGGGTCCCACTGCTCGGTCTGAGACCTGGTCCCACTGCTCGGTCTGAGACGGTGTCCCACTGCTCGGTCTGAGACCTGGTCCCACTGCTCGGTCTGAGACGGGGTCCCACTGCTCGGTCTGAGACGGTGTCCCACTGCTCGGTCTGAGACGGGGTCCCACTGCTCGGTCTGAGACGGGGTCCCACTGCTCGGTCTGAGACGGGGTCCCACTGCTCGGTCTGAGACGGGGTCCCACATCTATCTTCAGTCTCCTGTACCTCAGTACACGCCACTGACATAATGCAGAGTCGGGCATATGTTTGAAATACAGTTAAATATATGAAAACAAAACTGAAACGAATTTGAAGAGAACTTCACAGGTCATCATATGGAAATTAATATCCCAATTCTTCAAAAAAAAAAAAAGGTAAATTAGGACATACACAGCTTAAATCTAATTCAAACCTTCCATTAAGAAGCACCAGCTTTGAAGTTAAACTGAAGAGGCATTCTCTAGTTATCACAGAGAGACCAATATCTCAAAATTGGAAAACCCATCATTAATAAACTTAAAAACACCATAAAAATGCGATATTTTCATTAATATTCTACTACAAATTCTCTGCAAACTTATAAGATTTTTTTTTTCAGAAAATCCAATTAAAAAAAATTGGTTAGAAAATGACAAACTTGCCCCCACCAAGTCTAAAATCAATACAAAAAATACTTTCAGGTAAAAACATCAGCATTTAAGTTGAATACCGATCAGAAGAGGCATTCTCTAGTTATTAAATGGGAAACTATTTATTTAATAAAAGTGGTAAATAAAAATTTACACAGCACAAAATGAACACCAAGCTTCCTTTTAATAAAGTCAGCAACCAGTGACAGTTTGAAGCCTATCACGAATGGCATTTTCCAGTAATTGGAATGATTCCAATAATTCCATTTTTTTTTTAATTTCAATATTATATCTAGAAGCTGATTAGAAGAAGCAATCTTAAGTTAGAGAATATAAATGAATATCAGAATTTATTCAATTAAATTGGAAAATTGAGACCTATGTTACACATTAACAGCAAGAACACTGAGTTCAGGTCACTTCACCGGTGATGACAATTTTAAGTTGATCAGTGGAGTCATTACTACGATTCCTCAGCCTAGTGTGACCCTTGTGGGTTTAGCGCTTAGTTTTGATTATAGTGATAACGTTAGTAACTACGAGTCCAAGTGATTAATTATACTGACAAATGTGCCAGCACAACACTAAATATTAATGGGTACCATCCAGCCCATTAGATACATAAGCCATTACAGACCAGAGCCATTCAGAACTCCACCTGGAGGTCGTTCCAGGGGTCAACGCCCCCGCGGCCCAGTTCTTGACCAGGTCTCCAGGTGGATTAGGGTCTGATCAGCGAGGCTGTTACTGCTGGTCTTACTAAATCCAACGTACGAACCATAGCCCGGCTGGTCAGGTTCTGACTTTAGGTAAAATTAAATTTATAAATTATTATTAAACGAGAATAAAAGTTCACACCATTTTACGTATAAAATGGCGAGTTGGAGAAAAAAAAAATTTTGGTAACTACTTTAATTAGTAACAGTTATATTATTCTCCCACTTGACCCTTGTGTGTTTAGGGCTTAGTTATAATTATAATATAATTACTGCTCTCCCACTGTAATTAAGAGTAATAACACAGCTTTGTCGAATTACACTGTTCGTATTAGTCCGTCCTCTCAGTCACTAATATCATTGCACTGTTGCAAGGACAGTGAAATGGGTGACTGATAAAGACACCTTAAACACTCGAAATGTGTCTTACTTTTTCTAAGTGAGTTCAGTGGATGTCTCTTCTGTTCGTGAGGCACAGCTGTTTTTTTAATCACATTTATCGTTTTTATCGGTGTGGAATGTTATAATTGATTATTTTTTACTTTCATAGTACAATGTATCCTAATGTAAGCATCCTAACCTGACCTAACATAATGGAGAAACAGCTGGAATTTCTAAATTAGAAATCAACTTAGATGGCCACAGGATATCAAAATTATCATTAGTGTCTTCCACTTTACAGCAAAATATCCTCTGCCTTATCCCACCCCTTCAAAATATATTTTAGAACAGAGAAATGCGAGTAAATGGAGACAGTGGAGAGTAGAGACATGCTGGAGACGTGTGCTATAATCCTCTCTCCCTCACCTGTGCACCTCCCTCATTAATCACTATGCTAATGAGCAGGTGAGGGTTAAGAGCCTCGTCTCCTATAACATAATTTACTTTGATGCTTTTCTAAGTAAAGTTTTTTGTGTGTATATGTGTGTTTTTAGTGTCTTTCTTTTTTGTTTTGGCTCCTTCAAAAGAGATATTTTGATCCAAGGAAATGGAATTACTTTCATTTCCCAATGCAAAGTCTTGCGTTCCTGAGGTACTGTGTCTTCATTAAGCTTCACAATATTCGCGTAAATGAAATTACGAAAATAATTTCTTTCTGTTTTAACACTGTCTCTCTCTCTATTTCTATTTTCTCACCATTTCCCTTTTCCTATTTTATCACTTTTTCACACTTTCTGTATTTACCACTATTTAACTCTTCCTGTTTTATTACTCTTCCACTCTTTCTTGTTTATCACGCTGTTTTATCACTCTCTCTACTTTATTTCGATCTTATTCTTCCTGTTTTATATATATATATATATATATATATATATATATATATATATATATATATATATATATATATATATATATATATATATATATATATATATATATATATATATATATATATATATATATATATATATCTCGGTTTTATCGCTGTCTTACTCTTCCTTCATATGTTTTGGTCATTATTTTATGGTGAGTTGAGTTCCTTCTTAAGTTGGAGGGGAGAGTGAGTTGAGTTCCTTCTTAAGTTGGAGGGGAGAGTGAGTTGAGTTCCTTCTTAAGTTGGAGGGGAGAGTGAGTTGAGTTCCTTCTTAAGTTGGAGGGGAGAGTGAGTTGAGTTCCTTCTTAAGTTGGAGGGGAGAGTAAGTTGAGTTCCTTCTTAAGTTGGAGGGGAGAGTGAGTTGAGTTCCTTCTTAAGTTGGAGGGAAGAGTGAGTTGAAATCCTTCTTAAGTTGGAGGGGAGAGTGAGTTGAGTTCCATCTTAAGTTGGAGGGGGGAGTGAGTTGAGTTCCATCTTAAGTTAGAAGGGAAGGGGGTAAGAAAGGGTAAGTTGTGTCCAGCTAGGTGCCATCGCCAAACAAATTGTCCAACTCAGTATCTGAGTCCCTGTTAGTTAAGTTAACATTCTCACCAGATCTTCCCATGGACATCACCTGGGCTACGGCCATAATTGGAGCTTTACTAAGTGTCGAGCTTCCATTGTCTACCTTGGGATCAAGACACAGCTTCGAAAAGTTGATATGGTTACTAATTAATATTAACGAGTCTTCTATTTAAAATTTCCCCAGATACTCCTAGAGTCAGATGTCCCCTACTGTATTGAGACAATGTAGTACATATGTGAACACGTACAGAAATTACTGCACCAACATAAGCTTAAAGTGTCTTCCAATATGGAAATGAACTAACATGCATTTAGAACAATAACATAACAACACAGTAGTTCACAAAATCTATTTTGCCTTACTGTGCAATGTTGTGTAAACAAGAGACGCCCAGTAATCAACTGGCTACGGTGAAACTCTCACTTGACTCTCGACTGAGTCGAAAAATTGCTTGGGCTCAACTTAAGAAAAACTTGCTACTAATAACATAGATTTTTGTAAACTAAAACGTTCATTATTGGAATGATGATACAATAATTGTGTACAGAGGGAGTATAAACTTGTAAATTATATTGTGAATAGAGTTTGGAGAGAGATTATAAATGATAACTTCTCACTGTTTACAGTTACAGAACACCACTCAGAAGACAGATTCTAGTATTGTTTTAGCCATCTCGAGGCACGTCAGGAGGTGAGGACCAAGGCCACACATGCCAGGTAACTACACCTGGGCACCTCGAGGCACGTCAGGAGGTGAAGACCAAGGCCACACATGCCAGGTAACTACACCTGGGCACCTCGAGGCACGTCAGGAGGTGAAGACCAAGGCCACACATGCCAGGTAACTACACCTGGGCACCTCGAGGCACGTCAGGAGGTGAAGACCAAGGCCACACATGCCAGGTAACTACACCTGGGCACCTCGAGGCACGTCAGGAGGTGAAGACCAAGGCCACACATGCCAGGTAACTACACCTGGGCACCTCATCCCTCACACTGAAACAAGCAGATAAACTCCAGCACGCACGTAGGACACGACAAAACAAGAATCATGAGCTTGTTCAAGCAAGCTGTGACACACCACTCAAGTTGTGACCCACCACTCAAGCTGTGACCCACCACTCAAGCTGTGACCCACCACTCAAACTGTGACCCACCACTCAAGCTGTGACCCACCACTCTAGCTGTGACCCACCACTCAAGCTGTGACCCACCACTCAAGCTGTGACCCACCACTCAAGCTGTGACCCACCACTCAAGCTGTGACCCACCACTCAAGCTGTGACCCACACCTCAAGCTGTGACCCACCACTCAAGCTGTGACCCACCACTCAAGCTGTGACCCACCACTCAAGCTGTGACCCACCAATCTAGCTGTGACCCACTACTCAAGCTGTGACCCACCACTCTTGCTGTGACCCAACACTCAAGCTGTGACCCACCACTCTTGCTGTGACCCAACACTCAAGCTGTGACCCACCACTCAATCTGTGACCCACCACTCGAGCTGTGACCCACCACTCAAACTGTGACCCACCACTCAAGCTGTGACCCACCACTCAAGCTGTGACCCACCACTCAAGCTGTGACCCACAAATCAAGCTGTGATCCACCACTCAAGCTGTGACCCACCACTCAAGTTGTGACCCACAACTCAAGCTGTGACCCACCACTCAAGCTGTGACCCACCACTCAAGCTGTGACCCACCACTCAAGCTGTGACCCACAAATCAAGCTGTGACCCAAAAATCAAGCTGTGACCCATCCCTCATGCTGTGACCCACCACTCGACCTGTGAACCACCACTCGACCTGTGACCCACCACTCGACCTGTGACCCACCACTCTAGCTGTGACCCACCACTCAAGCTGTGACCCACCACTCAAGCTATGACCCACCACTCAAGCTGGCTTAACATAATATTGCACTCAGGTCATGTCCCATCACCTCTCCTGAACTCGCACTCTCCCCTAACTTCACCCTCACACTCTCCCTTAACTTCATCCTCACACTCTCCCTTAACTTCACCCACACATTCTCCCTTAACTTCACCCTCACACTCTCCCTTAACTTCACCCACACGTTCTCCCTTAACTTCACTCTCACACTCTCCCATCAACTCTCCTGAACTCTCACTCTCCCTTAACTTCACCCTCACACTCTCCCTTAACTTCACTCTCACACTCTCAATTAACTTCAATAACACACTCTCCCTTAACTTCACCCTCACACTCTCCCTTAACTTCACCCACACATTCTCCCCTCCCCCTCTCACACACTACCTTCCCCACATTCATATTCTACCCTCCTCACCCTCACACTCACCACTCCTCACCCTCACACTCTCCACTCCTCACTCTCACACTCTCAATTAACTTCAATACCACACTCTCCCTTAACTTCACCCTCACACTCTCCCTTAACTTCACCCACACATTCTCCCCTCCCCCTCTCACACACTACCTTCCCCACATTCATATTCTACCCTCCTCACCCTCACACTCACCACTCCTCACCCTCACACTCTCCACTCCTCACTCTCACACTCTCCACTCCTCACCCTCACACTCTCCACTCCTCACTCTCACACTCTCCACTCCTCACCCTCACACTCACCACTCCTCACACTCACAACTCCTCACTCTCACACTCTCCACTCCTCACTCTCACACTCACCACTCCTCACCCTCACACTCACTCTCCTCACTCTCACACTCTCCACTCCCTCACTCTCCACCTCACCCTCCTCTCCCTCACACTCTCCCTCTCTCACCCTCACCTCTCCCTCCTCACTCTCACCTCTCCACTCTCACCCTCACACTCA
>WNWK01027420.1:0-26313 GCA_009830355.1 Cherax destructor
TTTTCACCTAACCCAGGGGTTAAAAAACAGCAAAAAGGATTGCTGAGAGTGTAGTTTGTACCTGGTGAAATTGTAGTTTGGACCTGGTGAAAGTGTAGTTTGGACCTGATGAAAGTGTAGTTTGGACCTGGTGAAAGTGTAGTTTGGACCTGGTGAAAGTGTAGTTTGGCCCTGGTGAAAGTGTAGTTTGTACCTGGTGAAAGTGTAGTTTGGACCTGTTGAAAGTGTAGTTTGGCCTCACTAGTGAGACCTCATTTGGATTATGCAGCTCAGTTTTGGTCTCCTTACTACAGAATGGATATAGATATTACATAGCTGTAAAATAACTTTTGGACTTCTGTTGCTTATACTTCTTGAAATAAATCCTAGTAATCTGTTAGCCTTATTGCGCACACGTAGGCACTGTTGTCTTGGCTTTAGATTTTTGCTTACAATGACTCCCAAGTCTTTTTCACATTCTGTATGATCAAGCTCTACTTCACCTAGTTTATAAATTCGAGGGATATTTTCATTACCACTTGTCCACATTGAACTTCATCTGCCACTTTTCAGACCAAGACATTAATTTGATTTATTAAAAAAAGACAGTACGCATCTTGCAAATACATAAGAAAAATAACCAAATAAAATACAGTTCTCGTGAGGTGGACAAACACACGAACACTCATAAAGTCATAATAAAACTTTCACAAACCAACTTAAACTGCTAATTTGGTAAAAAAAATCTTATTTTTATGTAAATAAAGCGTTTAATATAAATAGAACTTCCAAAATTTTTTGAGTGGCCTCACCTTGGTGGCCGAACCGGACGGTAGCTTGGCTGCGTCTAGCTGGTGTACGGTCGTGGCTGTCTTGGTGGGTGTAATTACTGGACACAGTTTTCTGTGTGTCACCTCCAGTAATTCCACCCACCTGGACAGTCACTACCGTAGACCAGCTAGACAAGGCCTCGTTCTCATCTAGCTAGATCACTGGGGGTGGCTGAGCTGACTTCGGGACACATAACCTGAGGAAGGCTGAGACTGGTATATAACCTTAGGGAAGTGAGGAAGGGGAGACATCCGGGGGCCCACGGATGGATTCCTGGACACATGGACCTGGGAAAGGCGGGATACCTTGGGGAAGTGGGGAAGGGAGAATATCTGAGGCGGACAGATGTACTCCTGGACACATGGACCTGGGAAAGACGAAGATACTGGTTGATGGGGCAGACCTTGGGAAAGGGAGAATATCTGAGGGACACAAATGGACTCCTGGACACATGAACCTGGAGATATAACCTAAGGGAAGTGAGGAAGGGGAGACATCCGGGGACCCACGGATGGATTCCTGGACACATGGACCTGGGAAAGGCGAGGATACCTTGGGGAAGTGGGGAAGGGAGAATATCTGAGGCGGACAGATGGACTCCTGGACACATGGACCTGGGAAAGACGAGGATACTAGTTGATGAGGCAGACCTTGGGAAAGGGAGAATATCTGAGGGGACACAAATGGACTCCTGGACACATGAACCTGGAGATATAACCTAAGGGAAGTGAGGAAGGGAGACATCCGGGGCCTACGGATGGATTCCTGGACACATGGACCTGGAAAGGCGAGGATACCTTGGGGAAGTGGGGAAGGGAGAATATCTGGGCACAGATGGACTTCTGGACACATGGACCTGGAAGACGAGGATACTAGTTGATGAGGCAGACCTTGGGAAAGGGAGAATATCTGAGGGGACACAAATGGACTCCTGGACACATGAACCTGGAGATATAACCTAAGGGAAGTGAGGAAGGGGAGACATCCGGGGGCCCACGGATGGATTCCTGGACACATGGACCTGGGAAAGGCGAGGATACCTTGGGGAAGTGGGGAAGGGAGAATATCTGAGGCGGACAGATGGACTCCTGGACACATGCTGGAAGACATTAGGATAATTATGTTTTAAGAGGACAGACCTTGGGATAAGAGAATATTCTGAGGAGACTAAATGGACTCCTGGACACATGAACCTGGAGATATAACCTAAGGGAAGTGAGGAAGGGAGACATCCGGGGGCCCACGGATGGATTCCTGGACACATGGACCTGGGAAAGGCGAGGATACCTTGGGGAAGTGGGGAAGGGAGAATATCTGAGGCGGACAGATGGACTCCTGGACCCATGCTCAGATTCATTAATCAAATTATGTTCTTCAAGGTGACTTCTAATAATATCAGCTATAATTGATTCTAATAATTTGCCGTAATAATTTGACGTGAGACTTATTGGACGGTAATTTGCTTGATCCCCTGATTTGAATATAGGAACTACATTAGCTATCTTCCACATCTCTGGCACAACACCAGTTAGGATGGACGTATTAAACACATTCGTTAATGGTTGACTAAGTTACATTTTGCATTCTTTAAGTACCCTGGAAAACAACTCGTCGGGTCCCGGGGACTTATTTTGCTTCAGTTTATCTATCTGTTTGATAACCATGTCCCTCGTGACAGTAATATTATTTAATTTGAATTCTTCAGGAACTGAATAATTGTTAATTTCTGGAATCTCATTTATGTCTTCTTGTGTAAAGACTGTCAAAAAATAGTCAGCTGTCCATTCCCAATTTTCAGAGCTCCTACCTTTTCCCTCACCTTCGTCCTATACACTTGAAAGAACCCTTTTGGATTAGTCTTTGATTCATTAGCAACCTTAATCTCATAGTCACGTTTAACCTTTCTAATCCTCTTTTTTACTTCTCTTTTGATGCGCCTATAAATTCCTCTTTTCTCCCTAATAGATGTTTTAGCCTCCTGTTAATCCATCTGGGATCGTTATTATTTGACCTAAATTCTCTCTGTCGAATAAACATACTCTGTGCACGTTGTACATTATTAAGAAAAAAATCATAAACGCAGATCCCATCGTAATCGTTAGCTAGATTACCCCAGTCGAGATTAGACAGGTGTTCTCTAAGTCCAATATAATCGGCAGAACGAAAATCAGGAACTTTTACCGTATTATCCCTATTCTCGTACTCCCAGGTAATATTAAAAGTAATGGATTTGTGATCACTAGCTCCAAGCTCTTCAGTGATCTCCAGATTATTTACAAGAGTTTCTTTATTTGACAAGACTAGGTCGAGCAAATTATTACCTCTGGTAGGCTCCGTCACACACTGCTTCAGAAAACAGTCCTGAACTACTTCCATAAAGTCACTGGACTCCAGATTACAGGTCAAAGAAGTCCAGTCAATTTGACTAAAGTTAAAATCCCCTACTATCACTACGTTATTGTGTCTAGAAGCCCTAACAATTTCATCCCAAAGAAGTCTCCCTGTATCATGATCAAAGCCACTGGTCGGTATATTACACCTAGAATCAGTTTTTCTTGACTTTCTAGAAACTCTACCCAAACAGATTCTGTTAATGATCCATCTATTTTTATGCCTGTTTTTATGCAGCAATTTATATTTTCTCGTACATATAATGCAACTCCACCCCTTTCCCATTATATCTATCTACATGGAACAACTTAAACCCCTGAATATGACACTCAGCAATCATATCCCGACTCTTGGTATTATACCATGTTTCAGTTATTGCAATGACATCAAAGTTCCTAGCACATGCTACCAAACGTAATTCGTTAATTTTATTTCCTGCGCTTCGACAGTTAGTATAAAATACATTGATATGTATCTTCTTGTGAACCTTTTTCAGCTTTTGTTTTACACAATTTCTGTTACTATCATTATCCTGCGTTACTCGATTACTGTTAGTGTTAAGATTTATGATATCAAAGCCTGAATCAATATTTTGGCCCTCATTATTTACCATTCCTAAACCCATACCTCTAACTAATCCTAGTTTAAAGCCCTAACAACATCCTCAACTGAGCTATTGAGGAGAAATCCTACACCTTCCCTGGATAAATGAACCCCATCCCTGGCATACATGTCATTTTGGCCATAGAAGTGGTCCCAGTTGTCAATGAATGGGACTGCATTATCTTTACAGTGTTTGTCCAGCCAGCAATTTATACCAATTGCTCTGGACAGCCATTCATTTCCAACACCTCTTCTTGGCAAAATGCCACAAATAACAGGGTTCCCTCCCTTCTTCCGAATGATGTCTATTGCTGCCTTATACCTACTAACTAAATCCTCACTTCTACGCTTGGCTACATCATTGCCTCCAGCACTGAGGCAGATAATAGGATTTATCCCATTACCATGCATGATGCTGTCAAGCCGGCAAACAATGTCTTCCATCCCAGCCCCAGGAAAGCAAACCCTTTGTCTCCTACTCCTATCTTTCAAGCAGAAGGCCCTATCCATATATCTAACTTGGCTATCCCCAACAACAACAATGTTTTTACCTTCCTTGGTGCCGTTCGTCGTGACGTTCCCAGTAGTCGACTCACATTCGTCTGGAAGCACAGAAAAGGAGTTCGAAGTTTCCACAGCCGTCTCTTTCTTCTTCGTCGTTACTACCTCTCCATTCGTCTTCTTGATCTTCAACTTCGTCCCATGCTGTCCGGTCACTGCCCAGTTTCCCTTCTTGACCTGAGGACTCACAACAGGAGGACTACTACGAATCCTCTTGTTTTCCTCCGTCAATCGCCGTATCTCTAGCTTCGCTACCCTCAATTCCTCCTTAAGCTGCTGGTAAAGTTGCTCAATGGAGGGCATCTTGATTCAGTCCACAGGGAGTACACTAGACACGTCTTCACTGAGCTAAGAACAGGTCACCACTGAGCTAAGAACAGGTCACCACTGAGCTAAGAACAGGTCACCACTGAGCTAAGAACAGGTCACCACTGAGCTAAGAACAGGTCACCACTGAGCTAAGAACAGGTCACCCTGAGCTAAGAACAGGTCACCACTGAGCTAAGAACAGGTCACCACTGAGCTAAGAACAGGTCACCACTGAGCTAAGAACAGGTCACCACTGAGCTAAGAACAGGTCACCACTGAGCTAAGAACAGGTCACCACTGAGCTAAGAACAGGTCACCACTGAGCTAAGAACAGGTCACCACTGAGCTAAGAACAGGTCACCACTGAGCTAAGAACAGGTCACCACTGAGCTAAGAACAGGTCACCACTGAGCTAAGAACAGGTCACCACTGAGCTAAGAACAGGTCACCACTGAGCCTAAGAACAGGTCACCACTGAGCTAAGAACAGGTCACCACTGAGCCTAAGAACAGGTCACCACTGAGCTGAGAGAACCGTACCACTATGAGAACCTAGAGTCACATCACACTCACAGGTCCCACTAGATTTCTCGAGAGTAACCACTATAAAGGCAACTACCACTCACCAGGTCACACACCATACACTCACCAGGTCCACACTACACTCTACCAGGTCCACACTACACTCACCAGGTCCACACTACCTCACCAGGTCCACACTACACTCTCACCAGGTCCACACTACACTCTCACCAGGTCCACACTACACCTCACCAGGTCCACACTACACTCACCAGGTCCACACTACACTCTCCAGGTCACACTACACTCTCACCAGGTCACACTACACTCTCACCAGGTCACACTACACTCACAGGTCCACACTCACTCTCACCAGTCCAAACACTCAAATCAACTAACATCTAATAATTAATATGGATTTTACAGGACTAATTTTAGTGATTGATAAGATCTCGACAATTTACAATTATAGATCCTCCTCATTTTGATCTCCCTCTTGTGATCTCTTTCCTTGATCCTCCCTTGAGATCCCCCTCTTCTTTGATCCTCCCTCTTGCTTGATCCTCCCTCTTGCTTGATCCTCCTCTCTTGCCTTGATCCTCCCTCTTGCTTGATCCTCCCTCTTGCTTGATCCTCCCTCTTGCTTGATTCTCCCTCTTGCTTGATCCTCCCTCTCTTGATCCTCCCTCTTGCTTGATCCTCCCTCTTGCTTGATCCTCCCTCTGCTTGATCCTCCCTCTGCTTGATCCTCCCTCCTGCTTGATCCTCCCTCTTGCTTGATCCTCCCTCCTGCTTGATCCCCTCTTGCTTGATCCTCTTCTGCTTGATCCTCCCTCCTGCTTGATCCTCCCTCTTGCTTGATCCTCCCTCTTGCTTGATCCTCCCTCTTGCTTGATCCTCCCTCTTGCTTGATCCTCCCTCTTGCTTGATCCTCCCTCTTGCTTGATCCTCCCTCTTGCTTGATCCTCCCTCCTGCTTGATCCTCCCTCTTGCTTGATAATCCCTCTTGCTTGATCCTCCCTCCTGCTTGATCCTCCCTCTTGCTTGATCCTCCCTCCTGCTTGATCCTCCCTCTTGCTTGATCCTCCCTCTTGCTTGATCCTCCCTCTTGCTTGATCCTCCCTCCTGCTTGATCCTCCCTCTTGCTTGATCCTCCCTCTTGCTTGATCCTCCCTCCTGCTTGATCCTCCCTCCTGCTTGATCCTCCCTCCTGCTTGATCCTCCCTCTTGCTTGATCATCCTTCTTGCTTGCTGGAATATTTCAACTTGAAATATAATATCTTTCAAGCAAATACACTAAAATGAAGGAAGTTTTGTGACATTAACTCCAGGAGCAAACTTTATATTAACCCCAGGAGAATATTCATTGATATTAACCCCAGGAAAGAATATTCTTCGATATTAACCCCCAGGTGGAGAGTACTCTTTGATATTAACCCCCAGGAGAAAAATATTCTTTGATATTAACCCCCAAAGAGAAGACTATTCTTCGATAATAACCCAAAGTAGGAGAGTATTCTTTGAAATTGAAAACCAGGAGGATGATATTCTTTGATATTAACCCTCAGGAGAAGAATATTCTTCGATATTAACCCCCAGGAGGAGAGTACCCTTTGATATTAACCCCAGAGAAGAATATTCTTCGATATTAACCCGCAGGAGGAGAGTATTCTTTGAAATTATACCCCAGGAGAGTATTCTTTTATATTAACCCCCAGGAAAAGAGTATTCTTTGATATTAACCCCCAGGAAGATACACATACAAACTCGCACAAACACACACACAAAATATTACCTTGCTTACACTCCAACAACACGTCAAGTCTTAATTTTTTTTTATCTCCATTCGTTCCTATCTAACACGCTCACGCATGCTTGCTGAAAGTCCAAGCCCTCGCACACAAAACCTCCTTTACCATCTCCCTCCAACCTTTCATAAGCCGACCATTACCCCACCTTCCCTCCACTACAGATTTATACACTCTCGAAGTCATTCTATTTTATTCCATCCTCTCTACATGTCCGAACCACCTCAACAACCCCTCCTCAGCTCTCTGGATAATAGTTTTGGTAATCCCGCACCTCCTCCTATTTTCCAAACTACGAATTCTCTGCATTATATTCACACCACACATTGACCTCAGACATGACATCTCCACTGCCTCCAGCCTTCTCCTTGTTGCAACATTCATCACCCATGCTTCACACCCATATAAGAGTGTTGGTATAACAATACTTTCATACATTCTCCTCTTTGCTTCCATGGACAAAGTTCTTTGTCTCCACAGACTCCTAAATGCACCACTTACCCTTTTACCCTCAGCAATTCTATGATTCACCTCATCCTTCATAGACCCATCTGCTGACACGTCCACTCCTAAATATCTGAATACATTCACCTCCTCCATACGCTCTCCCTCCAATCTGATATCCAATCTATACATTTATGGTGATATTATGAACAAAAGTGGTTTTAAAAAAAAACCTCCGTTCCTCCTAGATGTTAATTAATAAATAACTTTATTTATGATGGCAGTGCGGAAAAATCTTCTTTTACCAATAAAGCATTACCTTCACGATGTGAGTAAGAATCCTAATGATTCAATTTTTTTAACACGTCGGCCGTTTTCCACCGAGACAGGGTGACCCAAAAAGAAAGAATAACCCAAGAAAAAAGAAAAAACTTTCATCATCATTCAACACTTTCACCATCACTCATACCTGTCTTTGCAGATTCGCTCAGATACGAAAGTTCAGAAGTCCCTCCAAACTACCAATATCCCAGCCCCCTCCTTTAAAGTGCAGGCATTGTACTTCCCATTTCTACGACTCTAGTCTGGCTAACCGGTTTCCCTGAATCCCTTCACAAAATATTACCCTGCTCACACTCTAACAGCTCGTCAGGTCCCAAAACCATTCGTCTCCATTCACTCCTTCCCAACAGATTTATACGCTCTCCAAGTCATTCTACTTTGATTCATTCTCTCTAAATGACCAAACCACCTCAACAACCCCTCTTCAGCCCTCTGACAAATACTTTTAGTAACTCCACACCTTCTCCTAATTTCCACACTCCGAATTTTCTGCATAATATTTACACCACACATTGCCTTTCCACTGCCTCCAGCCTCCTCCTCGCTGCAGCATTTACAACCCAAGCTTCACACCCATATAAGAGTGTTGGTACCACTATACTTTCGTACATTCCCTTCTTTGCCTCCATGGATAACGTTTTTTTGTCTCCACAGATACCTCAACGCACCACTCACCTTTTTTCCTTCATCAGTTCTATGGTTAACCTCATCCTTCATAAACCCATCCGCTGACAAGTCAACTCAAAAATATCTGAAAACATTCACTTCTTCCATAATCCCTCTTTCAAATGTAATATCCAATTGTTCTTTATCTAAATCGTTTGATACCCTCATCACCTTACTCTTATCTATGTTCACTTTCAACTTTCTACCTTTACACACTCTCCCAAACTCGTCCACTAACCTTTGCGACTTTGCTTTAGAATCTCTCAAAACACAGAAAAAAATGATACAAATATGGTACCTTATTTGTATCATTAAGAGAGAAGTAAATAATGAATCTAAATGTCACAGGAATTCACTTAGAAGTTTGAATAGAGCTATAAATCACTATGATGATACGACTGTATATAAGCATATTTATGGAACACCTTGCAGTGTAATCACATTGACTGATATTGTAGTAGCCAGACTTAGGCTTAGTTACATGTGTTTGTGGCAACTAAATGTAATATATGTGGTCAACTTTATTGTCACACTCTTGATCACTATGTCTTGATTGTCTGCTTAATGAGGAATATAGAGATAGTATA
Source organism: Cherax destructor (assembly GCA_009830355.1). Lineage (NCBI taxonomy): Eukaryota > Metazoa > Arthropoda > Malacostraca > Decapoda > Parastacidae > Cherax > Cherax destructor. The sequence continues at coordinate 9,043 of WNWK01027420.1, forward strand.
ATAACCTATGTTACATACCAAAGATTATTAATGAAATGAGATACAGAACATTTTAAGCAAATATTCTAAACTTGTTTACACGAGTTGAAATGTAAATTGTAAATTTATATTCTTATAACATTTGGTGTTAAATCTTTGCTAGTTGAAGACTTTGACTGAACCTTCATTGTTGCAGTTAATAGTTGAAAATCTGGCTGTTCTAAGAAGCTCAGTGAAGTGACTCTTAGTGAAGATATCACCATGTTTTGACTGGATAAATTTCATTAGAGACAAGTGATTCACAGCAGCAGTGAGTTGTCCCAGAAACAGAGAGAAGTGGGAAGCCAGTTTTGTGAACACTGGGACACTTGGCTTCTGGGATTTGTTTCCAAAAGTCAGTTAGAGATGAGTTTTTATGTACCAACTTCAAACCCACATCTTCCTGCAGCTCAATAAGCTCTGTGTCTAGTGAAGCAACATCCCAGGCAATGCAACAACGGACATCCATCGTTATGACTCAAACACTAAGTGCAACAACAGGACATCCATCGTTGATGACATCAATCACAGTGCAACAGACATCACGTTGAGAACAACACAGTGCAACAACGGGACATCCATCGTTGATGACATCAATCACAACAACGGGACATCCATCGTTGATGACATCAATCACTAAGATGCAACAACGGGACATCCATCGTTGATGACATCAATCACTAAGATGCAACAACGGGACATCCATCGTTGATGACATCAATCACTAAAGATGCAACAACAGGACATCCATCGTTGATGACATCAATCACTAAAGAATTCACAAGAAACTGAAAATATGGCTTAAACTTTTTTAGTTTCTCAATGCTGTTCTCAAAACCATTATAAAGTGTTTCTAAGTTTCCTTCGTATTGTTTCACTTTACTGTCTTGAATTTCAACATCAGAAGAAGTAGTTATTCTTAATTTAAGTTTGGGAAAGTGATCAATTTCTTTGTCGCCAGATTTCTTTAAAGAAACTTTATTTTATTCTGAAATCTGATAACTGATTAGGCAAGTTGTGTAATAACTTTTTTTCCTTGAAATGCCAGATTTAAATATTGGAGATGTTGCATTACATGTGTGAAGAACATCAGATCCTGTACACATTACATGTGTGAAGAACATCAGATCCTGTACACATTACTGATCTTCAAATTGTGGCTATTTCATTTTTTTTCTTTCATAAAAGTAATGATTGGTTGAACAAGAGCAACGAACTTCATCAACAGACTGGTAGTTGACAGTCATCTTACAATACAGTAGAATCAAAGCTCACTTGACTTGTCTTCAAGCTTCAGATCCTCAATAAAATTTATAAATTCACGTGTGTTCTCGCTCTTGTCACAATGAAATTCACAATTATTAAAACGCAATTTATGACATTGTTGATCTTGAAGTGTTTACTGACTAAATGTTCAAGATGGTTGATACATTGTTGATCTTGAAGTGTTTACTTACTAAATGTTCAAGATGGTTGATACATTGTTGATCTTGAAGTGTTTACTTACTAAATGTTCAAGATGGTTGATACATTGTTGATCTTGAAGTGTTTACTTACTAAATGTTCAAGATGGTTGATACATTGTTGATCTTAGTGTTTACTTACTAAATGTTCAAGTGGTGATACATTGTTGATCTTGGTGTTTACTACTAAATGTTCAAGATGGTTGATACATTGTTCATGTTGATACTGACATGTTCAGATGGTAACTAGCCATTTGTTGATCACCACAGCTGGTGTCCGTCTGTTGATCACCACAGCTGGTGCTCCGTCTGTTGATCACCACAGCTGGTGCTACGTCTGTTGATCACCACAGCTGGTGCTACGTCTGTTGATACTACCACATTGAGTAATGGTCTGTTGTCAACTCACTAAGCTGAGGCCATTTTTGATCACCACAGCTGGTGCTCCGTCTGTTGATCACCACAGCTGGTGCTCCTTCTGTTGATCACCACATCTGGTGCTCCGTCTGTTGATCACCACATCTGGTGCTCCGTCTGTTGATCACCACAGCTGGTGCTCCTTCTGTTGATCACCACAGCTGGTGCTCCGTCTGTTGATCACCACAGCTGGTGCTCCGTCTGTTGATCACCACAGCTGGTGCTCCGTCTGTTGATCACCACAGCTGGTGCTCCGTCTGTTGATCACCACAGCTGGTGCTCCGTCTGTTGATCACCACAGCTGGTGCTCCGTCTGTTGATCACCACAGCTGGTGTCTTCTGTTGATCACCACAGCTGGTGCTCCGTCTGTTGATCACCACAGCTGGTGCTCCGTCTGTTGATCACCACAGCTGGTGCTCCGTCTGTTGATCACCACAGCTGGTGCTACGTCTGTTGCAATACTAACAAGTTTATGTAATGGTACTAGTTGAACATTTAATAAAGCTTTGTTAAGAGCATTTTAGATGTTAATACCTTTTATGGCTTCCTTTAAACTTATCAGGTCTGAGAATTCTTCTTTTACATTTCCATCGTTTGTAACATTGCTAACAAATATAACCAGCTGAGGGATATGTTGAATGTCTGTAGATTTATCCAGTGCTGTGCTGACAGCAACGCAGCTTTCAGATCACTCTGCAGTGAACATACGATTGTAGAAATAATTTTAGAAATGCGTCTCTCAATAGTGAGGCGGGAGATAGGAATTTCTTCTACCAAACTATTAATCTCTATCAATCTTTGATTGATAGATCTATTATTTTACCTAACAATCTCTGATTGACAGATAGAGTAAAGGTAGACTTTATGAATTTCTGAAGGGTAAGTACAGTGTTGGTAGACTTTATAAATCTCTGATAGATTGATAAAGTCCTGGTGGACGCAACGTCTTGTCAGTAAACAAAAGACTTCACTTATTGTCTTATTCACACCTGCAGGAATATTTTACCACTGATTTACATTTATGTGCGCGTATGTGTGATACAGAGAACTGAATGTGTTGGTGTATGTGTAGGTTGCATATGTGGAGAGATGCGTAGATGTGGTTGTACAAATGTGAATGTGTACTCGTGTGGATCTTTGTTTAAGATGAAAATACAAACTATAAATAATAAAAAAGAAAACTAATTAACACGTATAGCTTTTTCACGGAGGTAAACAAATAGATAGACACACAGACACTAATATTCTTACAATAAAACATTCACAAACACACTTACTTAACAAAATAATTGAGAATGGTGTATTTACTATAGAAATATAATGCAACATAAAATGATTTCCAAAATTTATCTTAATTAGCCTCTCCTGGGTGGCCGAGCTGTGTGGCAGCTTGGTCTCGTCTAGCTGGTGTACGGTCGTGGCTGTCTTGGTGGGTGTAATTACTGGACGCAGTTTTCTGTGTGTCACCTCCAGTAATTCCACCCACCTGGACAGTCTCTACCGTAGACCAGCTAGACAAGACCAAGTTTCCACCCAGCAAGGTCACTGGGGGTGGCAACCGCTGACTCTGGGAAGTGGGGAAGGAAGTCCACCTGAGGTGACACAAGTGGACTCCTGGAGACACTGATCCAGGGAGGCACCGCTGACCTTAGGTAAATGGGGAAAGGGATACATCCGGGAGCGAACGGTGGATTCCTGGATACATGACCTTGGGGAAGGTTGTTGTTGAGGCTGACCTTGGGTAAGTGGGGAAGGGGAGTCATCCGGCGGTAGACAGATGGATTCCTGGATACATGAACCTGGGGAAGGCAAGAATACCGCTGACTTTGGGGAAGTGGGGAAGGGAGTCCACCTGAGGTGACACAAGTGGACTCCTAGAGACACTGATCCGGGAGAGGCACCGCCGACCTTGGGTTAGTGGGGAAGGGAAGACATCTGGGAGCGAACGGATGGATTCCTGGATACATGAACTTCGGGAAGGTTGTTGTTGAGGCTGACCTTGGGTAAGTGGGGAAGGAGAGATATCCGGGAGCGAACGGATGGATTCCTGGATTGGTTGGTGAGGCTGACCTTGGGGAAGTGAGGAAGGGAAAGCATCCGGAGGCGGACGGATGAATTCCTGAATACATGAACCTGGGGAAGGCTGAGGCTGGAAGGTAGAGATGAGAACACAGAGAGGCGAGGCTGACCTTAGGGAAGTGAGGAAGGGGAGACATCCGGGGGCCCACGGATGGATTCCTGGACACATGAACCTGGGGAAGGCAAGGGGGGGTGGACCTTAAAGACGAACCACTGGCCTCCACGCGGCAAGGTCTGGTAACTCAGAAATAACTCTGAGGCTGACAGTGGTCGCAAATAATAATTTGATTATAATTAATTGTTATTTATATATCATGATTTGTTAATTTGGATTCAAAATCATCAACCTCAACAATAGCCACGGTGGTGTTATTCCCACTCAAGCCTCTCTAACAGGAGTCATGGTAGTGTTCTTATTTGTGTACATTCTTCTATTGTACTATTTTGCATTACTGTACTCTTCTGTGATACTCTACTGTACTCTTCTGTGTTACTGTACTGGTCTTCTGTGTTGCTGTACTAGTTATCTGTGTTGCTGTACTGTACTCTTCTGTGTTACTGTACTCTTCTGTGTTACTTACTGCACTCTTCTGTGTCACTGTACTGTGTTCTGTGTTACTGTACTGTGTTCTGTGTTACTGTACTGTACTCTTCTGTGTTACTGTACTGTACTCTTCTGTGTTACTGTACTGTACTCTTCTGTGTTACTGTACTGTTATTGTACTGTACTTCTTTGTTACTGTACTATACTGGTCTTCTGTGTTGCTGTACTGTATTGGTCTTCTGTGTTACTGTACTGTATTTGTCTTCTGAGTTACTGTACTGTATTTGTCTTCTGTGTTACTGTACTGTATTGGTCTTCTGTGTTACTGTACTGTATTTGTCTTCTGTGTTACTGTACTGTATTTGTCTTCTGTGTTACTGTACAGTATTGGTCTTCTGAGTTACTGTACTGTATTTGTCTTGCGTGTTACTGTACTGTATTGGTCTTCTGAGGTACTGTACTGTATTTGTCTCCTGTATTACTGTACAAGGTCTCTAGTGTTACTAGATATATTTTGATAATAAAGTTACATCAAAATGTATAAGAATTCTAAGGTACATTTGATGATACGAATAAGGTACAAATGTACCTTATTTGTATCATTAAGAGAGAAGTAAACAATGAAACTGACTGTCACAGGAATTCAGTTAAAAACATCAATTACGTGCTTATAACAGAGGTTCTCAGGGAGAGTTGTGGTGTGACTTAGAAAACTTAGAAGATACCACTCTATAGGAAGAGTGGTGGAGGGAGGGAGGGAGGGAAGGAGGAATGGAGGGAAGAAAGGAGGGATGGACTATGTGTGTACTCACCTAGTTGTACTCACCTAGTTGTGGTTGCAGGGGTCGAGTCAAAGCTCCTGGCCCCGCCTCTTCACTGGCCGCTACTGGGTCACTCTCCCTGCGCCATGAGCTTTATCATACCTCTGCTTAAAGCTATGTATAGAGCCTGCCTCCACTACATCGCTTCCTAAACTATTCCACTTCCCGACAACTCTGTGACTGAAGAAATACTTCCTAACATCTCTGTGATTCATCTGAGTCTTCAACTTCCATCTGTGTCCCCTTGTTGTTGTGTCCCATCTCTGGAACATTCTGTCTCTGTCCACTTTGTCAATTCCTCTCAGTATCTTATATGTTGTTATCATGTCTCCCCTATCTCTCCTGTCCTCCAGTGTCGTCAGGTCGATTTCCTTAACCTCCCTCGTAGGACATACTCCTTAGCTCCGGACTAGTCTTGTTGCAAACCTTTGCACTTTCTCGAGCTTCTTCACATGCTTGGCTAGGTGTGGGTTCCAAACTGGTGCTGCATACTCCAATATGGGCCTAACGTACACAGTGTACAGGGTCCTGAACGATTCTTTATTAAGATGTCGGAATGCTGTTCTTAGGTTTGCTAGGCGCCCATATGCTGCAGCAGTTATTTGGTTGATGTGCGCCTCAGGAGATGTGCCTGGTGTTATACTCACCCCGAGATCTTTTTCCTTGATTGAGGTTTGCAGTCTCTGGCCCCCTAGGCTGTACTCCGTCTGCGGTCTTCTTTGCCCTTCCCCAATCTTCATGACTTTGCACTTGGTGGGGTTGAACTCCAGGAGCCAGTTGCTGGACCAGGCTTGCAAGCTGTCCAGATCCCTTTGTAGTTCTGCCTGGTCCTCGTCCGATTGAATTCTTCTCATCAACTTCACATCATCTGCAAACAGGGACACTTCGGAGTCTATTCCTTCCGTCATGTCGTTCACAAATACCAGAAACAGCACTGGTCCCAGGACTGACCCCTGTGGAACCCCGCTCGTCACCGGCGCCCACTCTGACACCTCGCCACGTACCATGACTCGCTGCTGTCTTCCTGACAGGTATTCCCTGATCCAATGTAGTGCCTTCCTGTTACCCCTGCCTGGTTCTCCAGCTTCTGCACTAATCTCTTGTGTGGAACTGTGTCAAACGCCTTCTTACAATCCAAGAATATGCAATCTACCCACCCCTCTCTCTCTTGCCTTATTGCTGTCACCCTGTCGTAGAACTCCAGTAGGTTTGTGACACAGGATTTCCCGTCCCTGAAACCGTGTTGGCCGTCGTTGATAAGCTCATTCCTTTCTAGGTGCTCAACCACCCTTCTCCTGACTATCTTCTCCATGACCTTGCATACAATACATGTCAGTGACACTGGTCTGTAGTTTAGTGCTACGTTCCTGTCTCCTTTTTAAAAATTGGAACTACATTTGCTGTCTTCCAAATCTCAGGTAGTTGCCCTGTTTCGATAGATGTGTTGAAGATCGTTGTTAGGGTACACATAGCTCCTCTGCTCCCTCTCTCAGGACCCATGGAGAGATGTTATCTGGCCCCATCGCCTTTGAAGTATCTAGCTCGCTTAGTAGCCTCTTCACTTCCTCCTCATTTGTGTGTATTGTGTCCAGCACTTGATGGTGTACCCTACCTCTCCTCCTTTCTGGAGGCCCTTCTATCTCCTCTGTGAACACCTCTTTGAATCTCATGTTGAGCTCCTCAAGGAAGCTGCCCAGTTTCAAGGGATGTGTTGAATATTATGGTAAGTGGCACACTCAGTACCTCAGCTCCTTCCCGAAGAACCCACGGGGAGATATTGTCCGGTCCCATCGCCTTTGAGGTATCAAGGTCACTGAGTAACTGCTTCACCTCCTCTTCAGTTGTGTGTATGCCCTCCAGCACTGTGTGTGTGTGTGTGTGTGTGTGTGTGTGTGTGTGTGAGTGTGAGTGTGTGTGTGTGTGTGTACTCACCTAATTGTGGTTGCAGGGATCGAGACTCAGCTCCTGGCCCCGCCTCTTCGCTGTCCGCTACTGGGTCTCTGCTCTCCCTGCTCCATGAGCTTTATCATACCTTGTCTTAAAACTATGTATGGTTCCCGCCTCCACTATATCGTTCGCTACACTATTCCACTTCCTGACTCTATGGCTGAAGAAATGCTTCCTAACATCCCTTTGACTCATCTGAGTCTCCAGCTTCCAGTTGTGTCCCCTTGTTCCTGTGTTCCCTCTCTGGAACATCCTGTCACTATCTACCTTGTCGATTCCCCGCAGTATTTTGTATGTCGTTATCATGTCTCCTCTAACCCTTCTGTCCTCCAGTGTTGTTAGTCCTATTTCCCTCAACGTTTCTTCATAGGACAGTCCCCTGAGTTGTGGAACTAGCCTTGTCGCAAACCTTTGCACTTTCTCTAATTTCTTGACGTGCTTGACCAGGTGTGGGTTCCAGACTGGTGCAGCATACTCTAGTATGGGCCTGACGTACACGGTGTACAGTGTCTTGAACGATTCCTTGCTAAGGTAACGGAACGCTAATCTTTCGTTTGCCAGTCGCCCATATGCTGCCGCAGTTATCTGGTTGATGTGTGTTTCCGGAGACGTGCTTGGCGTTATACTCACCCCAAGGTCTTTCTCCTTTGATGAGGTTTGTAGCCTTTGTCCACCTAGCCTGTACTCTGTCAGCGGTCTTCTTTGCCCTTCTCCGATCTTCATGACTTTACATTTCGTGTGATTAAATTCGAGAAGCCAGTTGCTAGACCAGATGTCAAGCTTGTCCAGGTCTCTTTGAAGTCCTGCTTGGTCCTCATCCGATGTGATTTCCCTCATTAATTTCACATCATCCGCGAACAGAGACACTTCTGAGTCTATCCCGTCCGTCATGTCATTCACATATACCAAGAATAGCACTAGTCCTAGGACTGACCCCTGCGGTACACCGTTCGTCAAAGGCGCCCACTGTGATACCTCATCGCGCACCATGACCCGTTGTTCCCTCCCTGTGAGGTAATCCCTGATCCACTCCAGTGCCCTTCTTGTTATACATGCTTGGTCTTCCAACTTCTTCACTAATCTCATATGAGGAACTGTGTCGAAGGCCTTCCTGCAGTCGAGGAAAATGCAATCAACCCACCCTTCTCTTTCTTGCCTTACCTCTGTTACTTTATCATAGAACTCCAGGAGGTTTGTTACACAGGATTTGCCTTCCCTGAATCCGTGCTGTTTGACGTTGATTATCCTGTTCTGCTCCAGATGTTCCACCATTCTTTTCCTGATGATTTTCTCCAAGACTTTGCACACTATACACGTAAGTGACACCGGTCTATAGTTTAGTGCCTCTTTTCTGTCTCCTTTTTTAAAAATGGGGACTACGTTGCCCTTTTTCCATACCTCAGGAAGCTGCCCAGTTTCAAGGGATGTGTTGAATATTATGGTAAGTGGCACACTCAGTACCTCAGCTCCTTCCCGAAGAACCCACGGGGAGATATTGTCCGGTCCCATCGCCTTTGAGTTATCAAGGTCACTGAGTAACTGCTTCACCTCCTCTTCAGTTGTGTGTATGCCCTCCAGCACTTGATACATCCCTTGGGTTCTTTGCCTACTGTACCTTTTCCATTCTCTGACACTCTGAGTCTTCGCCTCCCTGCACCTTTGGGTAAACCCAGGGACTCTTTCTGGTCTTCCCATTTAATCTTTTTTCTTTGTGTATAAACCGTTCCTCTGCCTTCTTGCACTTTGTCGCTACGTAATCCATCATTCCATTTACTGACTGTCCTTCCATTTCCCTTTCTCACTGAACCTCCAGCAGGAAATTTCTCATACCCGTGTAGTCCCCTCTTTTAAAGTCTGGTTTGTCTCTTTCAGTACCGTTATCCCTCTCCACCTGTAGCTCTACAATGTACTCAAAGCTCAGCACCATATGGTCGCTGGCCCCCAGAGGGCTTTCGTGTGTTATGTCCTCGATATCTGAGCTGTTCAGGGTGAATACAAGGTCCAGCCTTGCTGGTTCGTCCTCTCCTCTCTCTCTGGTCGTGTCCCTAACATGTTGGTGCATCAGGTTTTCTAACACCACGTCCATCATCTTAGCTCTCCAAGTTTCTGGACCCCCTGTGGTTGAAATCGCCCCGTGTGTGTGTGTGTGTGTGTGTGTGTGTGTGTGTGTGTGTGTGTGTGTGTGTGTGTGTGTGTGTGTGTGGTGTGTGCTGTGTGTGAGTGTGGCATATCTTATCTCCCTTTTTATTCCATTTTCTCTTGTAAATCTTAAGAAAAGATTGTTTATCTTTTTCCTCTCACATTTTAAGGTAAACTTGTAAAAACGTTGTGGTAATTCACTGGATAATGATTACTTAGAAATCTTTGAAAACTCAACAACACATTGAGGAAGATTGTGGTGTGTGTTTTATTACATTACATTGTAAATTACATTCTTACATTTTCTTTAGTGCCTTTTTTTCCTCTGAAATCGTAATGCAAAAAAACACAAACCTGCCCGACATAGGCAGGTTCTTCTCAGCAGTCAACTTCAACATTTCTCACCTGACCTTCACATCACTATGCTTCCTATATACTCACGAACTCTGCTCAGGTAGATCTCTTTGTCACTTGATAAAGCCCACTGTGTGGGCGAAACGTTGTCAATAAAGGCTCGCATTATTCAGCATGTGTATCTACTTTTCCATTGTGTCGGTATTGTATACCATTTATCTCTCTGTTATGTTAATAGCTTATTAAGATAATGTAACGTAATATTACATAATAAAACATAATACTGCAAAACATAACATAACAACACTCCCTCCCAAGATAAAGAACAGTTAGACACATGTGCAACATCTGGGTATCTTTATTGTAAACGTTTCGCCATCCAGTGGCTTTATCAATACAAATTCTAGGACATTATATGAAGACAGTAGAACTATATACAAAAGATGAGGTAATCAGTCCCTCGGCCTTGGAGTTGGTGTGAACATCACCGAAGTCGTGGAGTTTCTGAAGCAGAGGCAACGAAGCTGGCGCTTATATACCAACGTCAGGTGAGGGACGTGTAGCAGACAAGGGCATACTCACTGGAAGGCGGGATTCCCCAGTGGAAGTAAGTCATACCCAAAGAGATGGGTTAGTTGTAGTAGTAGTTGTCGTTGACGTGAAGGTTATGTACAAGTCTGTTACACGTCCCTTTAAACCTGACGTTGGTATATAAGAGCCAACCTCGTTGCCTCTACTCCACATAATATTCAGTAGTTAGACTGTTGGGTTTAGTCCTGACTCTTTCTCTTCTCCTTCAGCTCTTCCTCTCACCGGCTATTCTTCGTCTGTCCCCACTTCCCCCTCGCCCCTAGTGGGTCCTTACCTGAGAGTCTGAACTGAACTCTACTCCAGAACCTCCACGACTTCGGTGTTCTTCACACCAACTCCAAGACTGAGGGACTGATAACCTCATCTTTTGTATATAGTTCTACTGTCTTCATATAATGTCCTAGAATTTGTATTGATAAAGTCACTGGTGGGCGAAACGTTTACAATATAGACACCCAGATGTTGCACATGTGTCTTAATTTCATCTTGTCGGTATTGTATACCATTCTTGTACATAAAGAACAGTATATAACAACAGTAGGAAGCTTGGTGGCCATGTTAGATCATCGGGAGGTAAAGTGTGTTGGATCACCAGGTCATGCTGGATCATCGGGAGGTAAAGTGTGTTGGATCACCAGGTCATGTTGGATCATCGGGAGGTAGTGTGTTGGATCACCAGGTCATGTTGGATCATCGGGAGGTAAAGTGTGTTGGATCACAAGGTCAAGTTGGATCATTGGGAGGGAAAGAGTTGGATCACCAGGTCAAGTTGGATCATCGGGAGGTAAAGTGTGTTGGATCACCAGGTCATGTTGGATCATCGGGAGGTAAAATGTGTTGGATCACCAGGTCAAGTTGGATCATTTGGAGGGAAAGAGTTGGATCACCAGGTCAAGTTGGATCATCGGGAGGTAAAGTGTGTTGGATCACCATGTCAAGTTGGATCATCGGGAGGTAAAGTGTGTTGAGTCACCAGGTCAAGTTGGATCATTGGGAGGTAAAGTGTGTTGGATCACCAGATCAAGTTGGATCATCTGGAGGTAAAGTGTGTCGGATCACCAGGTCAAGATGGATCATCAGGAGGTAAAGTGTGTTGGATCACCAGGTCAAGTTGGATCATCGGGAGGTAAAATGTGTTGGATCACCAGGTCAAGTTGGATAATCGGGAGGTAAAGTGTGTTGGATCACCAAGTCAAGTTGGATCATCGGGAGGTAAAGTGTGTTGGGTCACCAGGTCAAGTTGGATCATCGGGAGGTAAAGTGTGTTGAGTCACCAGGTCAAGTTGGATCATCGGGAGGTAAAGTATGTTGGATCACCAGGTCAATTTGGATCATCGGGAGGTAAAGTGTGTTGAGTCACCAGGTCAAGTTGGATCATCGGGAAGTAAAGTGTCTTGAGTCACCATGTCAAGTTGGATCATCGGGAGGTAAAGTGTGTAGGGTCACAAGGTCAAGTTGGATCATCTGGAGGTAAAGTGTGTTGAGTCACCAGGTCAAATTGGATCATCGGGAGGTAAAGTATGTTGGGTCACCAGGTCAAGTTGGATCATCGGGAGGTAAAGTGTGTTGAGTCACCAGGTCAAGTTGGATCATCGGGAGGTAAAGTGTCTTGAGTCACCAGGTCAAGTTGGATCATCGGGAGGTAAAGTGTGTAGGATCACCAGGTCAAGTTGGATCATCGGGAGATAAACTGTTCAGTCACCAGGTCAAGTTGGATCATCGTTAGGTAAAGTGTGTTGGATCAAGAGGTCAAGTTGGATCATCGGGAGGTAAAGTGTGTTGAGTCACCAGGTCAAGTTGGATCATCGGGAGGTAAAGTGTCTTGAGTCACCAGGTCAAGTTGGATCATCGGGAGGTAAAGTGTGTAGGGTCACCAGGTCAAGTTGGATCATCGGGAGGTAAAGTGTGTAGGGTCACCAGGTCAAGTTGGATCATCGGGAGGTAAAGTGTGTAGGGTCACCAGGTCAAGTTGGATCATCGGGAGGTAAAGTGTGTTGAGTCACCAGGTCAAGTTGGATCATCGGGAGGTAAAGTGTGTTGAGTCACCAGGTCAAGTTGGATCATCGGGAGATAAAGTGTGTTGAGTCACCAGGTCAAGTTGGATCATCGTTAGTTAAAGTGTGTTGGATCACCAGGTCAAGTTGGATCATCGGGAGGTAAAGTGTGTTGAGTCACCAGGTCAATTTGGATCATCGGGAGGTAAAGTGTGTTGAGTCACAAGGTCAAGTTGGATCATCGGGAGGTAAAGTGTGTTGAGTCACCAGGTCAAGTTATATCATCGTTAGTTAAAGTGTGTTGGATCACCAGGTCAAGTTGGATCATCGGGAGGTAAAGTGTGTTGAGTCACCAGGTCAATTTGGATCATCGGGAGGTAAAGTGTGTTGAGTCACAAGGTCAAGTTGGATCATCGGGAGGTAAAGTATGTTGAGTCACCAGGTCAAGTTGGATCATCGGGAGGTAAAGTGTGTTGGATCACCAGGTCAAGTTGGATTATCGGGAGGTAAAGTGTGTTGAGTCACCAGGTCAATTTGGATCATCGGGAGGTAAAGTGTGTAGGGTCACCAGGTCAAGTTGGATCATCGGGAGGTAAAGTGTATAGGGTCACCAGGTCAAGTTGGATCATCGGGAGGTAAAGTGTGTAGGGTCACAAGGTCAAGTTGGATCATCGGGAGGTAAAGTGTGTTGAGTCACCAGGTCAAGTTGGATCATCGGGAGGTAAAGTGTGTTGAGTCACCAGGTCAAGTTGGATCATCGGGAGGTAAAGTATGTAGGGTCACCAGGTCAAGTTGGATCATCGGTAGGTAAAGTGTGTTGGATCACAAGGTCAATTTGGATAATCGGGAGGTAAAGTGTGTTTAGTCACCAGGTCAAGTTGGATCATCGGGAGGTAAAGTGTGTAGGGTCACCAGGTCAAGTTGGATCATCGGGAGGTAAAGTGTGTAGGGTCACCAGGTCAAGTTGGATCATCGGGAGGTAAAGTGTGTAGGGTCACCAGGTCAAGTTGGATCATCGGGAGGTAAAGTGTGTAGGGTCACCAGGTCAAGTTGATTCATCGGGAGGTAAAGTGTATAGGGTCACCAGGTCAAGTTGATTCATCGGGAGGTAAAGTGTATAGGGTCACCAGGTCAAGTTGATTCATCGGGAGGTAAAGTGTGTAGGGTCACCAGGTCAAGTTGATTCATCGGGAGGTAAAGTGTATAGGGTCACCAGGTCAAGTTGATTCATCGGGAGGTAAAGTGTGTAGGGTCACCAGGTCAAGTTGATTCATCGGGAGGTAAAGTGTATAGGGTCACCAGGTCAAGTCTCTCTGGAATACTTACATTTTTATTTACCTTCAGGTTGGTGTTGATATATGTTGTTACTGCTATGAGATATAACGACACAAAGTGGCAACAATCAAGAGTTTGCGGCTACTATGAACCTCAGAGTTCGTTGTGTTACCAGACCCGGCCACCAGGAGGCCACTGGTTCCGCTTTACGGTCACTCTGAACGACGTCAACATGTAATGGATGATGCATCTTACGGATAGGATATTACTGTGTGCAGTTGGGATCAGTTCCATAACTAAAGAATGACTCTTCTGATATACTTAGATGACGATGAATGATGTCACTGTGACAACGATGAGCGATGTCACTGGTGGTCTGGTAGCTAAAGCTCTCGCTTCACACGGCGAGGGCCTGGGTTCGATTCCCAGCCAGGGCAGAAACATTGGGCGTGTTTCTTTACACCTGTTGTCTATGTTCCCCATCAGTAAAATGGGTACCTGGGTGTTAGTCGACTGGTGTGAGTCGCATCCTAGGACACTGACCTAATCTGCCCGAAATGCTCAGCATAACAAGGGACTTTCTATATAGTAGTATGTCACTGATGTCAGCTAGGCCTGTATACCATGTACATGTACTTGTAGTAAATAAATATATTATTATATTATAAAGATATTATTATTATTATTATTATAAGTCTTAGAAAGTGATGTGTGAGTCTTAGATAAGGATGTGTGATGTCACTGTGAGTCTTAGATAACGATGTGTGATGTCACTGTGAGTCTTAGGCAATGTGATGTCACTATGGGTCTCATACAAGGATATGTGATGTCACTTATGTTTAAACAAAAAACAAAGAATACAGAGAATAAGTTATTAACTATATAATAATAATAATAGTACTTGTAGACATTATTGTCATACTAAATAAAACATCCAGATACCTACATACTGCTAGGTGAAAAGGAGCAGCTGAAACTAATATTATTATTTTTTTTTATTAACACATCGGCCGATTCCCACCAAGGAAGGGTGGCCTGAAAAAGAAAAACTTTCATCATCATTCACTCCATCACTGTCTTGCAACATTAACACCCCTCCTTCAGAGTGCAGACACTGTACTTCTCATCTCCAGGACTCAAGTCCAGCCTGCCGGTTTCCCTGAATCCCTTCATAAATGTTACTTTGCTCACACTCCAACAGCACGTCAAGTATTAAAAACCATTTGTCTCCATTCACTCCTATCAAATACGCTCACACATGCTTGCTGGAAGTCCAAGCCCTCGCACACAAAACCTCCTTTACCCCCTCCTCCAACCTTTCCTAGGCCGACCCCTACCCCGCCTTCCCTCCACTACAGATTTATACACTCTTGAAGTCATTCTGTCTCGTTCCATTCTCTCTACATGTCCGAATCACCTCAACAACCCCTCCTCAGCTCTCTGGATAATAGTTTTGGTAATCCCGCACCTCCTCCTAATTTCCAAACTCCGAATTCTCTGCATTATATTCACACCACACATTGACCTCAGACATGACATCTCCACTGCCTCCAGCCTTCTCCTCGTTGCAACATTCATCACCCATGCTTCACACCCATATAAGAGTGTTGGTATAACTATACTCTCATACATTCCTCTCTTTACTTCCATGGACAAGGTTCTTTGTCTCCACAGACTCCGAAGTGCTCCACTCACCCTTTTACCTTCATCATTTCTATGATTCACCTCATCCTTCATAGACCCATCTGCTGACATGTCCACTCCCAAATATCTGAATACATTCACCTCCTCCATACTCTCTCCCTCCAATCTGATATCCAATCTTTCGTCACCTAATCTTTTTGTTATCCTCATCACCTTAATCTTTCCTATATTCACTTTCAATTTTCTTCTTTTACACACCCTACCAAATTCATCAATCAACCTCTGCAACTTCTCTTCAGAATCTCCCAAAAGCACAGTGTCATCAGCAAAAAGCAACTGTGACAACTCCCACTTTGTATTTGATTCTTTATCTTTTAACCCCACACCTCTTGCCAAGACCCTCTTACAACCCCATCTATAAATATATTGAACAACTACGGTGACATCACACATCCTTGTCTAAGGCCCACTTTTACTGGGAAATAGTCCCCCTCCCTCCTACACACTCTAACCTGAGCCTCACTATCCTCATAAAAACTCTTCACTGCTTTCAGTAACCTACCTCCTATTCCATACACCTGCAACATCTGCCACATTGCCCCCCTATCCACCCTATCATACGCCTTTTCCAAATCCATAAAGGCCACAAAAACCTCTTTACCCTTATCTAAATACTGTTCACCTATATGTTTCACTTTAAACACTTGGTCTATACTTTCCTAAAGCCCCCTTGTTCATCTGCTATCATGCTTTCTGTCTTACTCTTAATTCTTTCAATAATAACTCTACCATACACTTTACCAGGTACACTCAACAGACTTATTCCCCTATAATTTTTGCACTCTCTTTTGTCCCCTTTGCCTTTATACAAAGGAACAATACACGCTCTCTCTGCCAATCCCTAGGTACCTTATCCTCTTCCATACATTTATTAAATAATAGCACCAACCACTCCAAAACTATATCCACCGGCTTTTAACATTTCTATCTTTATCCCATCAATCCCAGCTGCCTTACCCCTTTCATTCTACCACTGCCTCACGAACTTCCCCACACTCACAACTGGCTCTTCCACCTCCTACAAGATGTTATTCCTCCTTCCCTATACGAAATCACAGCTTCCTGTCTTCATCAACATTTAACAACTCCTCAAAATATTCCGCCATCTTCCCGATACCTCTAACTCTCCATTTAATAACTCTTCTCTCCTATTTTTAACTGTCAAATCCATTTGTTCCTAGGCTTCCTCAACTTATTAATCTCACTCCAAAACTTTTTCTTATTTTCAACAAAATTTGTTGATAACATCTCACCCACTCTCTCATTTGCTCTCTTTTACATTGCTTCACCACTCTCTTAACCTCTCTTTTCTCTCCTATATCTCTTCCTCCTTGCATCACTTCTACTTTGTAAAAACCTCTCATATGCTAACTTTTTCTCCTTACTACTCTCTTTACATCATCATTCCACCAATCGCTCTTCTTCCCTCCCACCCACTCGCCTGTAACCACAAACTTCTGCTGAACACTCTAACATTACATTTTTAAATCTACCCCATACATCTTCGACCCTATTGCCTACATTCTCACTAGCCCATCTATCCTCCAATAGTTGTTTATATCTTACCCTAACTGCCTCCTCTTTTAGTTTATAAACCTTCACCTCTCTCTTACTTACTGCTTCTATTTTCCTTGTATCCCATCTACCTTTTACTCTCACTGTAGCTATAACTAAAAAAGTGATCTGATATATCTGTGGCCCCTCTATAAACATGTACATCCTGAACTCTACTCAACAGTCTTTTATCTACCAATACGTAGTCCAACAAACTACTGTCATATCTTGTATACTTATTTATCCTCTTTTTCTTAAAATATGTATTACCTATAACTAAACCCCTTTCTATACAAAGTAATCAAGGTTTCCCATTATCATTTTACACCCGGGACCCCAAACTTACCTAAACCTCTCTAAAAATTTTTCT
>WNWK01027421.1:0-26312 GCA_009830355.1 Cherax destructor
GCAGTGGTGGGGAAAAAAGGTGGTGGGAGGGCGGGGGGGAGGGCAGTGGTGGTGAGAGGCAGTGGTGGTGAGGGCAGTGGTGATGAGGGCAGTGGTGGTGGAGGCAGTCTTAATGTAGAGGAGAGGTGAAAAACAAGATTAAATGAATAAACGAGAGAGAATAAAAAGGGAAGTTTCGGTAGTTTTATCAACAAACCAGTTTTTTTTGTTGCTGCTGCTTTTTGTTATTTCCAACCACCCGGGGAGGGGAATGATTTCTGTTCCCTTTTTGAAGTATAAAATTTTTGACAATGCGTTGGTTTAAAAAAACCCCCGTTTTCTCTTATTTTCGCCTGAAGGATGAAAGAATAGGAAGATGTTTTCATAGCTGGCCGGGGAGTAGCCCCCCTAAATTCCCCTTAATGAGTTTTTTTATTTTATTCATTCTAGAGTTTTCACGTTTTTATGTTATTTATATTGTTTATTAGAATATTAGATAATTTTGGGGATAAAAAAATAAGCCGTAGCCCCGGGATTTAAAAGGGTCAAAAAAGGTTTTTCCCCTCCCTCCCAACAATAAACTCCCCCCCTCTCCTCTCCTTTTTCCACACCAACAAGAGTCGCCAAAAAAGTAAGGTGATGTTAAATGTTCATTTATACATGTTATTAGTTTTTTATATTTTTTGTTATTCTTTTCAAAATCTATATTTAATCTCTAAAATTTTTTTTTAAAATTGGGGGTTTAAAGGGGTTAATTGGGGAACCCAATTTCTTAGGGGGGCTTTTTTCGTGCCCATTTAAAAGCCCCCCGGGAAAAGGGTTTCAAAAACCCCGAGGGACCACTTTGGCCCCCTGGTTTGTGTTTAATCCCCCAAAAGGGGGATTGAAACAAAAAATAAACCCCCCATAAAAATAATGGAAATTAATTTCCTTAAAACCCAAAATTTTTTTTTTTTTGGGGGCCAAAGATGATTTACATCAAAATAATGAAATGAATGTAATTACCCTTACTGAAGACTGATGTTGCTGGTGGAAGAGAGATGGGGGGGAGAGGGTAGAGTCCCAATTTTTTTGGAAGGGGTCCCCCTAAAAAAAGGCCCCCGGTCCCCCCTTTGGGGGGAAAAATTTTTCCTTTTTTTTTTTTTTTAACCCCCACTGGGACCAGCTTGGGGTCCCGACCCTTTTGGGCACTAAATATCTTTTAGAGAGCTCTGTGTCTGGCGGTTTTTTTAAAATGCCCTTTTGGGACTGGAATTGTCTTAGAAAAAGCGGCCCCGGTTCCCCTCTTTCCCCTCCACTGAAGAAATTTCCTGGGGTCTGTTTTGTTTTGTTGGGGGCTCGTTTTGGGGGTTTTTTCAGTGGTTAGATTTTCGGGGTCCCCCCCCAATTTTCTTCCAAATCCTCCCCCTTCACCCCCAACCCCCGTGAAGCCCAATTCCCTTTTTCCAAAATTTTTCCATGGGCTCCTCGGGGTTTGGGGTTTCAAACCCTTCAAAATCCCTCCCCGGGACACAATCCCCCCCAAAAACTTTCTCCAGAGAGTTCATTGCCCGGGGAGGTCCCCCCCGCGGTTTTAACTATAAAGTCCTAGGAAGGAAAATATCAAATAATTCCTTCCAGAATTTTTTTAGCGTCAATTTAGTGTCATTGGTCACATCAAAAACACCTTTGAAACATTGTTTGGGGTGTTTTTTTGAAGTTTGAAATGACCTTTTTGGAAAAGGGCCCCGGAGGAGAGGGAAAGGGTGTTGGGGGGCAAGTTCCCTTTTTTCAAATCTGAAACCTTAGACATTTGGTCGTCCAAGTTTTGGGGGATGACCAGGAGCATTGTCCATTACCGGGGCACTTAACCCTTTGAATTTTCCCTTTTCGCCCTTTCGACCCAAGCGGGCGTATTTATACCCCCAAAAATTCAAACGGCCTCAAATCAAGCGGGGGGCTGGTAGGCCCAAAAGGAGGAATGGGTCTGTGTGGTCAGTGTGCGCAGTATAAAAAAATCCTGCAGCAAGCAGTGCAAAAGAAAAAAAAACTCAGACCATTTTTTATAATTAAAACCCCGTCTTTGAGGTGTATTTTCGTATAGTATTTATGGTTTATTTTTTTTTCATGGTCTCATTTGATAGAAGGGAAAAAATATTACAGGAATAGAGATGATTTTGATTAGTTTCATGATGTAAACGATCTTGAAATTGAGCTCAAAGTGGGGGAAATGTTTGTTTTTTTTCCCAAATTTAAAAGTAAACAAATCACACCATCGCCCCAAAACACATAATTGGGGGAGTCTAATATTCTTTCACAAGTGCACAGATATTATTTATACAGTTTTTACAATAATGCAATAGTCTGCATAACAAAAAATCTTCTTTTTTTTTTATGAATAAAAAATCAAAAAAAAAGCAAGAAAGAAAGAGGGGGCCAAAGACATGACTAATGAACAGATAACCTCTTATTTTAGTGCTGGGGTGTCTGCATTGTTTATTCTGGACCCTTTTTTGAAATTGACATTTTTTTATTTTGCTGAAATTGGCAAAATTGCCATATTCGACCACTTTTTGGGGGAGTTGAAATCGGTAAATTGGGGATTTTTGACTCAATCGATAGAACAAATAGAGTTCAAAAAAATAGCTATGAGTTTGGTCGACTGCCCAAAAGGGAAATTTGGGCCCAAAATAGGGCTCGGGCGGAAAAACCGAGCGTATATATAAAAGGCATCCCTTTTCCCCAGACCGTAATTCCATAAGTTTTCAACCCCAAAATTTTATACTTTTATTACAGTCGGGGGAAAAATTCACTATCATTTCATAAAAAATAATTTATTTTTTTTTTCCCCAAAAATTTTTCCCCCTAGAATGACAGTTTTGGGGAAGGGGCCTCCCACTAAAGGGTTAAAAAGGGGGAATTTTTTTCTCCAATAAATATTTCTTCCCCCTGGGGCCCCCCAAACTTGATTAAATTATTGGGGAAAATTTCCCCGGCCCCCCTACCTTAGCTTAAACCCAAAAACACCAAAAATTTGTTTTGTCAACAAAAGTAGTCCCTGAACCTTGGGGGGTTTTTAGAGTGATAAAAGTAAAGGCTTCACCCCTTTAAATCCCACTAGCGTTACCCAAACTTAGAGTTAAATGCTCTTTTGGGTTCGCGTCCCCACCCTTGCGTGATTTAGGTCCTCCTTGGGATTTTTTTCCAAAAAAGGGCCCGTTTCGTCCAAAAATTAAAAAAATTGTTGGGGGGTTTAAATTTTCAGCCTCTATATTTTTTAAAGTCGCGCCAAATTTTTTAAACCTCTTTATCTGGGCCCCCCCTCCCAGCCTTTTTAACCCGTTATGCCGTTTTCCCTTAAATTTTTGAACCAGCCTTTTTTTGGCCTTAAATTTTTCAACATCAACATCCCGGTTCCGGGGTTTTCTTGACAAGATCGAGGCCGCCGCTTTTTTTCGTATTTTGGAAAAACCAAAAAATATCCCCCTTGGTTTTGGTTTATCCCGCCAAAAAAAAATTTCTCCTATTTTCTATTGTTTGGATTCTGTTTGGGGTTTTTGATTCACCCCCTTTTCCTTGGGGTTTAGTGATTTTTTAACAAAAATTTGGGAACCATGGGTTGGGGCTTTCTTGTATATCCTGGCAGCTCGGCAATACATACAAATTTTTATATTTTTCTATTATTTCTTTCTTCGTTGGTGTTCCTCACTTTCTTTACCAAAAAGTGGCCTAGGAGCCTTTGGGCCATGGGTATTTATAGTCCCAAATAATCAAGGCCCAAAAACAATGAATTATTTAATAAATATTTTGTGTAAACTCCTGGGGTGATGTTCACTCAAGCTGCAATGCTAGACTGCGTGGGATTGGGGGAAATTAGGGCCCCGAGGGCGGCCCCGGTGGACAGGTTCCGGACCGAGACGAAAAGGAGGGAAAAACCCCAAAACAGAGGGCAATTTTCCACAAAAACAAAGAAAACTGAAATACACGAAAACAGAATCACGAAAACCGAGGGATGACTACTTTTGTTGTGTTTATTTCTGGTTCAGTGATTGTCCTTTGTGAAATAAGTCACCATGGTCAAAGAACTTCTAAGTGGCACCCCTGTGGTAAAGAGAGTGAGGAACACCATCGAACTGAAGAAACAGATTGTTGAAAAATATGAGAGTTGCGTACGTGTGAGTGAGCTTGCAGGATGTGCAAGAAAAACACATCTAGTATCACCACTATCCTGGCTAGAAATGAAATCAAGGAAGCTAATGTTCAGAAGGGGTGATATATTAACGAAAAATAGATCGAAAACAGTGGATGAGGTTGAGAAGTTATTCGTGGTGTGGATCAATGAAAAACAGATAGCGGGTGATAGTATTTCCATGGCGATAATTTGTGAAAAGGCAAGGAAGTTTCACGCAGATCTTGTCAAGACAATGCCTGGAACCAGTGGTGAGGAGAGTGATTTTAAAGCCAGCAATGGCTGGTTTGAGAGGTTTAAGAAACGTAGTGGCATACAGTGTTGTGAGACATGGTGAGGCAGCCAACTCAGACAAACGTGCAGCTGAAAAGTTTGTGCAGGAATTCCAGGGGTTCGTAGAGACTGAAAAATTCGAACCCCAACAAGTGTTTAACTCTTAAATGGTCCAAACGTATATATACATTAGTACTGCTACTGCTCCAAATGTATATATACGTTTTATTTTTCCTGCCTCCAAATTTGGCACGATTGGCCTGAGATGCCTGGGTCGGCATAGAATGGGTCTTAACACTCGGAGTGTGTGCTATATTAAAAAAATCGGGACCACTTAGTACCTTAGGAACCCAGTTTAATTGAGCGCCAGCTAGAGCAACAGCGCGTGAACACCTAGTTTCACTGATGTCTTGTCATATTAACACTCCCCTTTTAAGTGGAAAGTGATGTCAGCAGGCTGGCCGGCTGCCTGCCTGGCCACTTAGCTGGCCGGCAGCTGGTTGGCCCACCTGGCTGGCCAGCACTGTTTGGCCACCTGGCTGGCCAACGCTGGCTGGTCAGCTTGGGTATCTGATTGGCTGTCTATCTCTGTCCGTCTGTCTGTATCTATCTGTCTCTTTGTCTCTATCTGTCTCTATTTCACAAGAACATATACGTAAATACAATTATACATAGTGTAAATTACCTAGGATAACTAAAAAATCAAGACAAAGTGATATAATGTCTTGTGATCTGCTTAATACCAATTGGTTTATGAGCTACTCTCTGAGACAAGCAGACCAAAGGAGAACACACAGGCAGACAGAAAGACAGACCACAGACAGACAGATACAGACAAACACACAGGTTTGCATAACAATAAAGGAAGCGATGTGCTCGTCAAATGTCATCCATATTACTGGACTGATAAGAAAAGATAAGATATCCTCACCCCCCGTAGGTAGTAGGTTGGTAGACAGCAACCACCCAGGGAGGTACTACCGTCCCTGCCAGTACTGTGAAACAGAAACCTGAAACTTTTACATGATGGTAGGATTGTGATGTCTTTTTCTGTCATAAACACGCTGGATAACAGGTATATCTAGCTACTTCTACTTACACTTTAGGTCACACTACACTGGCATACACATGCATAATGTACATACGCACATCTAGGTTTTTCTTCTTTTTCTTAATATCTCTTGTTCTTTTTATTTTCTCTATTGTCCTAGGGAAGTGGAAAAGAATCTTTCCTCCGTAAGCAATCGTGTCGTATGAGGCGACTAAGATGCCGGGAGCAATGGGCTAGAACCCCTTCTCCTGTACAAATCTACTAAAAACGAGAAGAAGAAAAACTTTATAAAACTGGGTTGTCGAATGCGTGGATGTAGTGTGGATGATAAAAAGAGATGATTGCCGATGTTATGAATGAAAAGAAGTTGGATGTCCTGGCCTAAGCGAAACAAAGCTGAAGGGGTAGGCGAGTTTCATGGGGAGAAATAAATGGGATTAAGTCAGGAGTATCTGAGAGAGTTAGAGCTAAGGAGGTAGATAATGTTGAAGGATCAGTTATGGAAGGAAAGAGGAATATGAATGTGTAAATTCAAGGATTATGTGGATTAAATAAGGGTCGGATGCGAAAAGTGGGTCATAATAAGCTGTATGCACCTGGAGAAGAGGAGTGTAGAGGAGAGAGAGATTTTGGGAGATGTTAGCGAATGTATAGGAACTTTTGAACCAAATGAGAGAGTAATTGTGGTAGGGGACCTAAATGCTAAAGTGGGAGAAACATGCAGAGAGGGTGTAGTAGGTAAGTTTGGGGTGCCAGGTGTAAATGATAATGGGAGCCCTTTGATTGAACTTTGTATAGAAAGGGGTTTAGTTATAGGTAATACATATTTTAAGAAAAAGAGGATAAATAAGTATACAAGATATGATGTAGGGCGTAATGACAGTAGTTTGTTGGACTATGTATTGGTAGATAAAAGACTGTTGAGTAGACTTCAGGATGTACATGTTTATAGAGGGGCCACAGATATATCAGATCACTTTTTAGTTATAGCCTACAGTGGGGTAAAGGTAGATGGGATACAAGGAAAATAGAATCAGTAAGTAAGAGAGAGTGAAGGTTTATAAACTAAAAGGAGGCAGTTAGGGTAAGATATAAACAACTATTGGAGGATAGATGGGCTTGTGAGTGTAGGCAATGGGGTCGAAAATGTATGGGGTAGATTTAAAAATGTAGTGTTAGAGTGTTCAGCAGAAGTTTGTGGTTACAGGCGAGTGGGTTAGGGGGGGAAGAGGATCGATTGGTGGAATGATGATGTAAAGAGAGTAGTAAGGAGAAAAAGTTAGATATGAGAGGTTTTTACAAAGTAGAAGTGATGCAAGGAGGGAAGAGTATATGGAGAAAAAGAGGTTAAAAGAGTGGTGAAGCAATGAAAAAAGAGAGCAGATGAGAGAGTGGGTGAGATGTTATCAGCAAATTTTGTTGAAAATAAGAAAAAGTTTTGGAATGAGATTAATAGTTGAGGAAGCCTAGAGAACAAATGGATTTGACAGTTAAAAATAGGAGAGGAGAGTTATTAAATGGGAGTTAGGGGTATCAGGAAGATGGAGAGAATATTTTGAGGAGTTGTTAAATGTTGATGAAGACAGGAAGCTGGATTTCGTGTGTAGGGCAAAGGAATAACATCTTGTAGGTGTGGAAGAGCCAGTTGTGGGTGTAGGGGAAGTTCGTGGGCAGTGAGTAGAATGAAAGGGGTAAGGCAGCTGGGATTGATGGGATAAAGATAGAAATGTTAAAAGCGGTGGGGATATAGTTTTGGAGTGGTTGGTGCTATTATTTAATAAATGTATGGAAGAGGGTAAGGTACCTAGGGATTGGCAGAGAGCGTGTATTGTTCCTTTGTATAAAGGCAAAGGGGACAAAGAGAGTGCTAAAATTATAGGGAATAAGTCTGTTAGTGTACCTGGTAAAGTGTATGGTAGAGTTATTATTGAAAGAATTAAGAGTAAGACAAAACGCAGGATAGCAGATGAACAAGGGGCTTTAGGAAAGGTAGGGGTGTGTAGACCAAGTGTTTACAGTGAAACATATAGGTGAACAGTATTTGGATAAGGGTAAAGATGTTTTTGTGGCATTTATGGATTTGGAAAAGGCGATGATAGGGTAGATAGGGGGAATGTGGCAGATGTTGCAGGTGTATGGAATAGGAGGAAGGTTACTGAAAGCAGTGAAGAGTTTTATGAGGATAGTGAGGCTCAGGTTAGAGTGTGTAAGAGGGAAGGGGACTATTTCCCAGTAAAGTGGGCCTTAGACAGGATGTGTGATGTCACCGTGGTTGTTCAATATATTTATAGATGGGGTTGTAAGAAGTGAATGCGAGGGTCTTGGCAAGAGGTGTTGGGCTAAAAAGTAAGAAGAATACAAAGTGGGAGTTGTCACAGTTGCTTTTTGCTGATGACACTGTGCTTTTGGGAGATTCTGAAGAGAAGTTGCAGAGGTTGGTGGATGAATTTGGTAGGGTGCGTAAAAGAAGAAAATTGAAAGTGAATATAGGAAAGTGTAAGTGTGAGGATAACAAAAAGAATAGGTGATGAAAGATTGGATATCAGATTGGAGGAGAGAGATGGAGGAGGTGAATGTATTCAGATATTTTGGGGGTGGACATGTCGGCGGATGGGTCTATGAAGGATGAGGTGAATCATAGAATTGATGAGGGGAAAGGGTGAGTGGAGCGCCGGGTCTGTGGAGACAAAGCCTTGTCCATGGAAGTAAAGAGGGAATGTATGAGAGTATAGTTATACCAACGCTCTTATATGGGTGTGAAGCATGGGTGATCAATGTTGCAACGGGAGAAGGCTGGAGGAGTGGAGATGTCATGTCTGAGGTCAATGTGTGGTGTGAATATAATCGCATAGATTCGGAGTTTGGAAATTGGGGAGGTGCGGGATTACCAAACGATTGTCAGAGAGCTGAGGGGGGTTGTTGAGGTGGTTTGGACATGTAGAGAGAATGGGCGAGACAGAGTGACTTCAGAGTGTATAAATCTGTAGTGGAGGGAAGGCGGGTGTGGGTCGGCCTAGAAAGGTTGGAGGGAGGGTAAAGGAAGTTTTGTGTGCGAGGGCTTGGACTTCCAGCAAGCGTGTGACGTATTTGATAGGAGTGAATGGAGGCATATGGTTTTAATACTTGACGTCTGTTGGAGTGTGAGCAAGTAACATTTATGAAGGATTCAGGGAAACCGGCAGGCCGGATTGAGTTCTGGAGATGGGAAGTAGGTGCCGGCACTCTGGAAGGAGGGTGTTAATGTTGCAGTTTTATAACTGTAGTGTAAAGCACCCTCTGGCAAGACAGTGATGGGTGAATGATGATGAAAGTTTTTCTTTTTCGGGCCACCCTGCCTTGGTGGAATCGGCCGTGTGTTAATAAAAAAAAAAAAATCCTCACCCCTCATCAAATGTCACCAGTCATCATTAGTGGAGATCGATGAGATAAGGCAGAACATAACTCTTGCACAACTCTTATTATTATTCACTATCATTATTATTTTTAATATTATTGTTATATATCAATATTATTATCATTATTATTATTATTATTATTATTATTAATATGCATTATCATTATTATTATTATTTGAGTACAATTTCAGTACCTAATATTAGTGTCAGAACAAATATTGGCTATGGAATCACAAGAACTACTATAAATTGTAATTATCAGAACATAAAAATTATATAAAATAATAAAAAATTAGAAAAAAGGTATATCGGCAGCAATTCTGCCGCAGCAGGACTCCTGTTGCTGTCAGGTGAGCACCAGTGCCAACTTCTCTACCTCAAATCTCGGTAACTACTGACCTAAAAATTTTTTTCCTATAACACTTAAAAAATGTGTTCTTTATTTCTATATAAACAAATAATTTCTTTTTTTCAAAA
This sequence comes from Cherax destructor, assembly GCA_009830355.1. Lineage (NCBI taxonomy): Eukaryota > Metazoa > Arthropoda > Malacostraca > Decapoda > Parastacidae > Cherax > Cherax destructor. The sequence goes on from WNWK01027421.1 coordinate 9,344, forward strand.
TATTCGGGAAGTAGCAGTACTAACGTATATATACGTTTGGACCGTTTAAGGGTTAATTGTGATGAAACAGGACTGTTTGGAAGAAAATGCCCAACAGGACCTTCATTACTCAGGAGGAAAAGGCACTGCCAGGACACAAGCCTATGAAAGACAGGCTAACTCTTTTGCTTTGTGCAAATGCCAGTGGTGATTTTAAAGCGAAGCCTTTACTGGTGTATCACGCAGAAAATCCCAGAGCCTTCAATAAGCACAATGTTAACAGGAATAATTTGTGTGTGTATTGGAAGGCTAACACTAATGCATGGGTCACTAAGCACTTTTTCGTGGAATGGTTGACTGGAGTGTTTGGCCCTAGTGTGAAGAAATACCTCCTGGAAAAGAATTTGCCACTCAAGTGCCTCCTGCTACTGGACAATGCTCCTGCTCATCCTCACAACTTGCAAGAGTATTTGTCTGATGAGTTCATTTTCATCACAGTGAAGTTCTTGCCTCCTAACACCACTCCTCTCATCCAGCCCATGGACCAGCAGGTCATTGCAAACTTCAAGAAACTCTACACCAAAACTATGTTTCAAAGGTGCTTTGATGTGACCTCAGTCTCTGAATTGACCCTAAGAGAGTTCTGGAAAGATCACTTCAATATCATCCATTGCATAGGCAATGGATGATATGGCCAGATTGTGTTGAAAAGAGGGATTTTGAAGGATTTGAGGCAGACCCTGATGACCCTGTTCCTGTTGTGGAAGATAGTGTGGCATTGGGGAATTCCATGGGGTTGGAGTTGAGTGGTGAGGATGTGGAAGAGTTGGTGGAGGAGCACAGGGTGGAACTAACAACTGAAGAGCTGGAACTGGAACAGCATCAGACCAGAGCTGAGGTTATTGCTTCACAGGAGGAGGAAGAGGGAGTGAAGGAGGTGCCTTATTCATGGATTAAGGAAATTTGTTCCAAGTGGAACGATGTGCAAAGTTTTGTTGAACAATTTCACCCTGAGCAAGGTGAAATGAGCCATCTGTGCAACCAGTTCAGTGACAGAGCCATGTTGCACTTCAGGAAAATGTTAAACAGGCACCAGAAACAGAGGACTCTGGACAGTTATTTTTGAGGCAGGGATCCAGTGACTCTCAAGCTGGTCCTAGTGACATTAAAAGAAAAAGAAGAGAAGTAACCCCAGATAAGGACTTGATATCTGAAGTCTTTATGGAGGGGATTCCCTTCCAAACACTAACACCCCCCCCTGTCCTCCTCCCTATCTTCCAGATGCCTGCAACTCTCTTCAATAAAGGTAAGTAAATGTCATTTACTAATCTGTTTTTATTATTTAGTATTATGTAGTAGTATTTATAGTGTTAATAATGTTTTGTGTATGTAGAATTATAATTAAAATGTTTTTTTGTGAATATTTTTGGGTGGAACGGATTAATTGTACAGTGGTACCCTGACTTACGATGGTCCCCAAACACACCCTTTTATGTAAGTTTTTTTTTTTAAATGCTTTTGTAAGTGTAATTTTGGGGGTCTAAACAGACTAGTCTATTTTACATCATTTTTTAAGGAGATAAATTCGTTTGGTAATGGCACTTGAACAGCATTCTGGAATGAAAAATATCGTAAGTCGGGGTACCACTGTATTTACATTATTTCTTATGGGAAATAAGGTTTCGAATTACGAGCAATTCGTGTTAAGGCCTAGCTCCTGGAATGGATTAAGATCGTTAATCAAGGGACCACTGTATTCACACCACATATTGACCTCAGACATGCCATCTCCACTGCCTCCAGCCTTTTCCTCGTTGCAACATTCATAACCCATGCTTCACACCCATATAAGAGTGTTGGTATAAATATACTCTCATACATTCCCTCTTTACTTCCATGGACAAAGTTCTTTGTCTCCACAGACTCGAAGTGCACCACTCACCTTTTCTCCTCATCAATTCAATGATTCACCTCATCCTTCATAGACCCATCTGCTGACATGTCCACTTCTAAATATCTGAATACATTCACCTCCTCCATACTCTCTCCCTCCAATCTGATATCCCAAACTTTCGTCACCTATTCTTTTGTTATCCTCATCACCGTACTCTTTCCTATATTCACTTTCAATTTTCTTCTACATACCCTACCAAATTCATCCACCAACCTCTGCAACTTCTCTTCAGAATCTCCCAAAAGCACAGTGTCATCAGCAAAAAGCAATTGTGGTAACTCCCACTTTGTGTTTGATTTTTTATCTTTTAACCCCACAGCTCTTGCCAAGACCCATGCATTCACTTCTCTTACAACCCCATCTATAAATATATTGAACAACCATGGTGACATCACACATCCTTGTCTAAGGCCTACTTTTACTGAGAAATAGTCCCCCTCCCTCCTACACGCTCTAACCTGAGCCTCACTATCCTCATAAAAACTCTTCAATGCTTTCAGTAACCTACCTCCTATTCCATACACCTGCAACATCTGCCACATTGCCCCTCTATCCACCCTATCATATGCCTTTTCCAAATCCATAAATGCCACAAAAACTTCTTTACCCTTATCTAAATACTGTTCAGCTATATGTTTCACTGTAAACACTTGGTCTACACACCCTACCTTTCCTAAAACCCCTTGTTCATCTGCTATTCTGCTCTCTTCTTACTCTTAATTCTTTCAATAATAACTCTACCATACACATTACCAGGTAGTACACTCAACAGACTTATTCCTCCATAATTTTTGCACTCTCTTTTGTCCCCTTTGCCTTTATACAAAGGAACTACGAGTATATACACTGCCAATCCCTTGGTACCTTACCCTCTTCCATACATTTATTAAATAAAAACACTAACCACTCCAAAACTATATCCCCACCTGCCTTTAACATTTCTATCTTTATCCCATCAATCACAGCTGCTTTACCCCCTTTCATTCTACTCACTGCCTCATGCACTTTGCCCACACACCACTGGTTCTTCTTCACTCCTATGAGATGTTATTCCTCCTTACCCTATACACAAAATTGCAGCTTCCGTATCTTCATCAACATTTAACAATTCTTCAAAATATTCCCTCCATCTTCCCGATACCTCTAACTCTCCATTTAATAACTCTCCTCTCCTATTTTTAACTGACAAATCCATTCATTCTCTAGGCTCTCTCAACTTATTAATCTCACTCCAAAACTTTTTCTTATTTTCAACAAAATTTGTTGATAACATCTCACCCACCCTCTCATTTGCTCTCTTTTTACATTGCTTCACCACTTTCTTAACCTCTCTTTTTCTCTCCATATACTCCTCCCTCCTTACATCATTTCTACTTTGTAAAAACCTCTTGTATGCTAACTTTTTCTCTCATACTACTCTCTTTACATCATCATTCCACCAATCGCTCTTCCCTCCTGCACCCACTTTCCTATAACCAAAAAATTCTGCTGAACACTCTAACACTATATTCTTAAACTTACCCCATACCTCTTCTACCCTGATTACCATAAATAAGGGGGTGCCCTCTTTTACCCCACTGCCTATACAGTGGTACCTCGACTTAAGTTTTTAATCCGTCAGAGAGGGCATTTCTTAAGACGAAACAAACGTAACACGAATCAATTTTCCCCATAAGAAATAATGGAAATAAATTTAATCCGTCCAAGACTTCCAAAAGTAGTTAAATAAAATATTTTTTAGAACTTTTGGACATTAAATAATAAATAATTGAATAAAGAATACATAAATACACATGCAAATATTGTACAATAACATGTCACTTACATTTATTGAAGAGTTGTTGATGTGTGGAAGAAGTGAGGAGGGGAGAAGGTGGAGTAGTATGCTAGTGTTTGGAAGGGAATCCTTCCATTAACACTGCAGGTACCAAGTCCTTTTCTGGGGTTACTGGCCTTTTTCTTTGAATGCCACTAGGACCAGCTTGAGAGTCACTGGACCTCTTTCTAACAACAAATTTGTCCAGGGAGATCTGTGTCTGGCGATTCTTTAAAACATCCCTGAAGTGGGACACCACAGTGTCATTGTACAGGTTGCCAGCACGGCCTGCAACAGCATGGTTAGGGTGATATTCATCCATAAATGCTTGCACCTTGCTCCACATTCCACAAATGTCCTTAATCCTTGAAGAAGGCACATTCTTCCATTTTTGTTCCACCTCCTCCTCCTCCTCTGAACCATTGTCCTGACCTCTGCTCTCTTGTTCCAGTTGCTGTTGAAGCTCTTGCAGATCTTCAGTGGTTAGCTCTTCCTTGTGCTCCTCCACCAACTGTTCCACATCCTCACCACTCACCTCTAACCCCAAAGACTTGCCCAATTCCACAATTTCTTCCAAAACAGGCTCAGGCTCAGGCTCAGGGTTCTGAGCCTCAGCCCCAAAACCTTCAAAATCCCTCTCTAGGACACAGTCTGGCCACAATTTTCTCCAGGCAGAGTTCAAAGTCCTGGTAGTCACTCCCTCCCAAGCCTTACCTATAAGGTGTACACAATGCAGCATATGGAAATGTTTTTCCAAAATTCTCTTAGGGTTATGTTCATGTCTGTGGTCACATCAAAGCACTTTTGAAACATTGCTTTGGTATAGAGTTTTTAAAGTTGGAAATGACCTGCTGGTCCATGGGCTGGAGGAGAGGAGTGGTATTAGGGGGCAAGAACTTCACTTTGATGAATTTAAACTCCTCCACAATTTTCTCTACCAAGTTTGGAGGATGACAAGGAGCATTGTCCATTATCAGGAGGCACTTAAGTGTCAAATTATTGTCCAATAGATATTTCTTCACACTGGGGCCAAACACTTCATTGAACCAATCTAAGAAAATGTCCTTTGTGACCCAAGCCTTTTGTTAGACCTCCACATCACACACAAGTTAGACTTGCTGACACCGCATCTGCCAAACACTCGGGATTTTCAAAAGATACACTAGTAAAGGCTTCACTTTGCAATCACCACTGGCATTGGCACAAAGCATCAAAGTTAGCCTGTCTTTCATAGGCTTATGTCCTGGCTGTGCCTTTTCCTCCTGAGTAATGTAGGTCCTGTTGGGCATTTTCTTCCAAAACAGGCCTGTTTCATCACAATTAAACACTTGTTGGGGGAGGAATTGTTTAGCCTCTATGTACTCCTGGAATTCAGGCACATATTTTTCAGCCGCACTTTTGTCACAACTGGCTCCCTCACCATGCCTCACAACACTATGTATGCCAGTACGCTTCTTAAATTTTGAAACCAGCCTCTGCTGGCTTTAAATTCGCTCACTTCACTCGTTGCAGGCATTTTCTTAAGGAGATCATCATGCAACTGCCTTGCTTTTTCACATATTATTCCCTCCGAAACAGTATCTCCTGCTAACTGTTTCTCGTTGATCCACACCAACAACAACCTTTCCACATTTTCCAGCACTTGTGGTCTGTGTTTTGTGATCACAGATGCACCTTTTGCAACAACAGCTTCCTTGATTTTACTTAAATATTTCTTATCCACAATGGTAGAGATGGTAGAATAGGGTTTACCATACAGCCTGGCCAGCTCACTGATACGCACTCCACTTTCATATTTTTCTATTATCTCCTTCTTCACTTCTATCGTACATATATTTCTGTTCCTCTTTGCCACAGGCTTAGCACTAGGATCTTTCCTTGGACCCATGGTAGCTTATTTAGCAGTTGCAAGCACTAAAAACAGTGGAATAATGACAATATACTGGTATGAATGCGTGGGTGTGGGTGGGTGGTCGCTCTCGCTTGTAAACACTAGCACACTGACGCTCCCTGGAGTGCGCGCTCAGCTGGGCTCCAAGCGAACAGGTCCGGTACGAAAGGCGTAAGACGAATCAAACAACGGATGTCGCATACAAATTTCTTACGTTATAAGTAACGGATATCGAATATAACGTAAGGTGATAACAACGTAAGTCGAGGTACCACTGTATTCTCACTAGCCCATCTGTCCTCCAACAGTTGTTTATTTCTTACCTGAACCACCGCCTCCTTTAGTTTATAAATCTTCACTTCACTCTTACTTGCTGTTTCCATTCTCCTTGTATCCCATCTACCTTTTACTCTCACTGTAGCTACAACTAAAAAATGATCTGATATATGTGTGGCCCCTCTATAAACAGTCTTTTATCTACCAATATTTAGTCCAACAAACTACTGTCATTTTGCCCTACATCATATCTTGTATACTTATTTATCCTCTTTTTCTTAAAATATGTGTTACCTATAATCAAACCCCTTTCTATACAAAGTTCAATCAAATGCTCCCCATTATCATTTACACCTGGTACCCCAAACTTACTTAACACACCCTCTCTAAACACTTTCCTACTTTAGCATTTAGGTCCCCTTCCACGATTACTCTCTCACTTGGCTTAAAAGTTCCTACACACTCACTGAACATCTCCTAAAATCTCTCTCTTTCCTCTCCTCTACACTCCTCTCTTCTCCAAGTGCATACGCACTTATTATGACCCACTTTTCACATCCGACCCTTATTTTAATCCACATAATCCTGATCCTTCAATATTATTGCTACCCCTTCCTTAGCTCTAACTCTCAGATACTCCTGACTTAACCCTTTGACTGTCACAACCCCTAATCTTGAGGTGTTTCCTGTTGTCGCAAAATTTTCGAAAAAAAAAATTATTTTTTCTTATGAAATGATAGAGAATCTTTTCCCGATGGTAATGACACCAAAAGTATGAAATTTGATGGAAAACTTACGGAATTACACTCGCGAAATTAGTGATCTCGGCGATATATATGCATCAGCAATTTCACCAACTTTGAGCCCTGTTTTTGGCCAATTCCATTGTTTCACTTGACGAAACTCATAGCTATTTCTTTAGAACTCCATTTGTTCTATCGATTGAGTACAAGAAACCACCAATTTACTGATATCAACTACCCAATAAAGTGGTCAGAAATTGGCAATTTGGCGAATTTCATTAAAAATAAAAAAGTTGTCAAATTCAAAATAGGGTCCAGAATAAACAATGCAGATATTCCTGTCACTAAAATATAATGTTATATGTTCATTAGTCACGTCTTTAGGCCCCTCTTATATTACTCTTTCTTTCTATTTTGATTTTTTATTCACACAAAAAATACCGTTGTGCAAACTATTGCATTATTGTAAAAATGGTATAAATAATATCAGTGCACTTGTGAAAGAATATTAGACTCACCAGTTGATGTGTATTGGACGTGTGGCGTGATTTGTTTACTCTTGAACATTGGCAAAAATCGAACATTTTTCCTAATTTGAGCTCAATTTCAAGGTGGTTTTTTTCATGAAACTAATCAAAATCATCTCTATTTCTATAGTATGTTTTCCATTCTATCAAATGAGACCACAAAAAAGAGAATACTGTGTTGTGGGGTTCTTTTCATAGATTTGGTAATATTAACAGAGGATGAGCTTGGTTTTTGGTAGCGTTTAATGAGGCGTTGGATATATGGGAGCTGAGAGCCTATGCCTGTGTCCGTCTGTCCTGCACTGAGTCTGGATGGTAACTGACTACTAGGCCGCCCGGCACTGAGGCATTCAAAAGGCAGGCCTATGATTGGCTGATGCCAGATCACATGGGCAGAGGTTGGAAATCACGTGAACAGCCGTGGTGCAGCCGTTATAAGTACGAACGAACCGTACAGCTCGGGCATGCTACGTATGGCGTCTCGACATACAACTATACAAACTAAGGGCAACAGGCAACAACTCTCAGCTGATTCTATATAATGTCAAAGTACACAACAGTTAACATTATACTTCACAAGGATGTTATCGTGACGGAACAATCTACATTACTATATGATGCATCATGATACATAGGAATTATCTAAATGAGCTCATTCTAGAAAAATCATGATAAAAGAGATAAAAAAAAATAATTTGTTCGATCGAACTGTCTTCATGTGATCTACGAATTCTGTGGAAATATATTTACAAGAAGTGATTAACAGACAAGGTAGATATGGTGCACTCAAATCTATACTGTTAATTCTCAGAACTCGGAGAGAATGTGAACACAAAAAAAAATTAATTAATACTAAGTAGATATTATAACACACAGTTAAACACTTACTACATATTTATCTATACAGGTTATTTACATTTAACCCCAACTCTGCTAGGGTGAGATTGATATAGGCTGTATAATTATCATCTCTGGGTGGATCAAACTCTGTTACAATAGGTAACTCAACTTCTAATTGAGGAGGATCTACACTGGTATCTACAAATGATACTTGAGGACTTCTTAACACCTGTCGTGTACGTAGGGAATAACGACATTCAGGTTGATCTGACTGATCATTAGAGGTAGAGGGTACAGCAACAGGAGAATTATCAGATTCTGTCTCACTTGTCTGATTATTAGGGGTGACAGGGACTTCGTCATCATCATCGCATACTAACTTCATATGATCTAAATGCGATTCTTTACACTTACCCGTACTAAGTTCTCTAACTTTATACTTATTGCCGTTAATATGTTCGACTACTCTATAAGGACCAACGAACTTTTGATCAAGTTTTGGCATTGCTGACGTTTTGTTAAAGTTGAACAACATGACTCTGGACCCTACTTGAACTTTAGTCGGTTTGGCTTTAGTATTAGTTACTCTAGTAAATTCTGCTGTTGACTTATGAAGTGTTTCACGTATTCTTCTGAAAACACTCTGAGCTTGGCTGGTACGAGTTGCTATGAAATCATCAGGGTTATACGACGGTTTTGGATTAGAATATAACAACTCATAAGGCAAACGCTTGTCAACACTATACAAGGTGTAATGCGGCGTATCACCTATAGAAGCATTGAAAGCAGAATTTATAGCACATTGAACATCAGGTATAACTTCATCCCAGGTTACACTATTGGGATTGATGGTAGCTCTTAAGACGTCGAGTACCTTTTTATTAGTTCTTTCTGCTAAACCATTGCTGGCAGGATGGTGTGGAACAATGGTAGATTTTGTAATCTTGTATAGTTTACACAAGTTTTCTAGGATCTCATTACAAAATTCACCTCCATTATCTGTTATGAGGGACTTAGGAGTGGTATGTCTGCAGATTATACGTTCCTTGAATGCTTTTGCTACTGTTTCGGCAGTCTTATCTTGGATAGGAACTAACTCACAATATCTGGTAAAGTGATCGACCATCACACACAGATGTTTATTGCCTTGCGTTGTACATTGAAAATTAGTTAGCAGATCTATTGCAACTCTTTCCCATGGCTCACTAGTAGTGGGATACATCTGGATAGGATTGGGACCGTTGATATTACCCTTGTGTTTCATACAAACACTACACTTCTTAACATACTCGGTAATATCGGTAGACATACGAGGCCAAAAATATTTCAATCTGGCTTGTTTCACAGAACGATCCATACCAGGATGTGCAACATCTGGTACATCATGAACTAGCTGCAAGGCTACTTTCACTAGTGACTGTGGAATTACTAACTGGTATACTCTTCTACTAGGATTACCCAGCTCGGTAGTGCGATACAGTAATTCTTGGTTCATGACAGTCACTAATGGGTGCTGGTGGCTTCACAGAGAGAATAAGATCTTCCTGGAGCAGGAATCAAACCACACCAGACCACAAGGGGTCTTGTCTTTGAGCAGTCTTTACATCCTCAGCACTAAATGGAGGATCGGCAGTTACTACACTGACATGACGCGACAAATCATCAGCAACTACATTGGATTTGCGTAACTGTATAATTGCGTTCAGCCTTAGTAAGGACTCGGCTAGCAAATGCAAATAATCTCTTAAACTGAGTTTTCTTTATTCACTAAGAACTGGGAACACTTTCCTACTGAAGGAATGAACAGGCACGGTGGAGTGGAAGGACTCTCCCCGGGTGAAATAGATAGCTCAATAACACAAAGTATGAGCAAAGGAGAACGGCTCTCACTATCTCTTACTGCAGGTAATAATTACTCGACACACGACACTTTACTCTGCAAAGGACTTACTGTCAACTGGGATAATATCACTATCTGGAACACAACACAACAGACACTCTAGTAAACACTAGCCACAGAAACGTCTTTCTGCAGGCGGCAAGTGACAACAAGAGATGGCACAACTCATTTCAAACAGTCTTTACTCAACAAGGTGTCCCCTGGAGAGGAACTACAACTTGAACAAGAGCCATCACAGGGATAGTACACTATCCTGTGTGCAATTATGACTAGATTCCAGACAGGAGTGACAGTTTTACTAGTTTCTTGACCGCTCGGCTACGTTAATACGTAATACACAAAGCTATCAGGACTGAATTTGAACTTCACATTCCGCAGCACTGTTATAACTCTCTGATACAGGCTGTGAGAACAAACACATTACTCAAGAGCTAGATACTTTCTTTCAGTCGGTAAGGAACTATCAGGATCACAAAAGAAACTATATTGACTCTGTGGCTGGGTAGGTCTAGCATTCGTTAAGGGACTATCATGAATTTCAGCAAGGGCATTTGGAACATTAGGGGACTGAATTCTATTATTAGCTACAACACTTTGAGGTAAATGAGACATACTTGCAAAGAAAATTGCACAAAGACTAATTCAGGTAAAAATGAGAATGGTAAAATATTCACAGTACACAATTAGTTAAAATGGGAATTAAGAAGTCATTAATTAGATGCAGAAAAGGGTTAAAACAACTAATATACACTGCATAAGAAGGTAAAACTCACTGATTTTTGACTGTCAAATTTAAGAATTACTTTACAAATTGAAATAAAAAGGCAATATGAATACTGTATGGATTAACTGCAAAGTGATCTCTCTCTACTGGAATTCAAAACAAAATTACTAGATGAGAAATAATAAATCAATGCAAAGTGGAAATACAATAAAAATTGTATTCAACTGGAAAAAATACTGGAAAACAAATTTTCTTAAGAGAAATGACACTAGAATTTAATATGCATTGCTGGCTGAAGAATTAACTATGATGCTGACAACTAGCATTGAATTATTAGTACTTTTCAGGATAACACTGAGTAAAATGGAATAAATACACAAAACTGTATGCAAAAATAACAAGAACAAGTAATCACTACTGGAGAATAATTTTAAAGTGTAATCAATGTATGGTATTGCATAAACAATTTACTGCATCAATTAAAAATCAATGTTGCACTGGGCACAAGGAGAATGAACACTTTAACTCTTAGTTCACTTAAGAAAACTAATGAAAATGAGTATAATGAATATTACTTTACTTTACATATCAGGGTTAAGAGTTAATTTGTTCAAGGAATTTAGATAAGATCAACACAAAGACAATAATACACAAACTGAAATAAAGGTTAGAAAAAAAACTTACAGTTTTGCAGGAGAATACACAACACAACAAGATTCAGTCAGTGAATGTGATAGTTTATGCAATAAGATCTTGCATGTAAAAATATATATAGAGATAGTTCTTGCTGCTTCAGACAAAATATATTCAATGAACAGGTTCTGCAAAAATGAAAAAAAAAATGAGGCACAGATTGACACAAAAATATAAACTGTCTGTTGAACTAAAACAGGTGAGATACTGGCACAAAAAAAATTAATGGGACACACTGAATGGCACACAGGAAAATGAAATATGCAACTAGTAACACTGGGGCATAAAGAATAAGGAACTATTCACAGACACTGCATAAAAACACAAGGGAATGCACTGGGAAAAAAAATGAAGGGACAGGGACTTAATAAACACTGTAATAATAACAAATAAATCAAATACTGCACTCAAGGACAAGAAAATTTATACACAAGTACTTACTGCATATGTACGAGTTTACGCAAGAACAAAGATATAAAATGAGACACGGAATACATGAAAAAAACTGTAACAGATTATATAGATGAATTTGCAACTGAAAACACAGGTCTTTAAATGTCACTAAGAAAATTCACTGCTTAAATATCTCACACACACGAATGTCTATAATAGAATAGAGTCTAATGATGAATGAACGACGAAAGTAAGTGGAGAGAATATATTCCTGGTCGTTGACTGCTGAGTCTTGTAGGAATGCGCTTTCCGAAGAACTCACACAGCAAGCTTTTACGTTGGCGCTCTGGGATGAAGGAAGACACTCTCGACTTGCTATGTGAGCCAGAAACAATGCTGCTGGTACCCCAGATAGGGTAGAAAATACCACAAAGTATTGGCTGGTAGAGAGTAGTGTGAGCAGGTGGTTTGTTTTGTTTACAGCAGCGTGGGTGGTGAGTGGCGCGCGCATGGATGACGTCACTGCTGCCTGACTCGCTGGCGGTGGGCGATGACGTCACGGCGTTCGGCCAGTACAAAAAATTCTCACGGCCTTGGGACCACTAACCCAGGTGGCTTTTTGCACAATAAGCCACAGGAATGGTAAATATCACTCTGACAAGCGTCCAACTTGTAGCACAGAGCGAGTGGAGACAATACTGCAAGGAACTGGCTTGCTGAAGAAACGACTGGCTTACTTGTATATCTGGCTTTCCTGAAGAAGCTGGCTTAGCTCTTAGGACTGGCAAACCTGAATGCTCTTACTTGCACACAGCAGTGAAGAATTGGGTGGATGGCAGGAGACACTGGATGACTGTAGGCTGGCTTAGGCTCTTCCCATAAACTGGCTTACTTGTTGGCTTAATTGCAAAACCCAGATCAACTCTTCGGAGGTTTACTTGCAATTAGAAGCCAGAAGACTGGAGACACTGCTTCAGAAGTCTTGGATGGGTGACGTCATGGGTGAGGGAAGGTGAGTCATTGGCGACGGTTGATATTGATGCCCGCGGCGGCACACTCTCACACCGGCTGCTTCTCTCAAATCTGCTCAAAATACTCAAAATCTACGCCCACGAGCTGCCACCATTTGTGTTGTGGGGTTCTTTTCATAGATTTGGTAATATTAACAGACGATGAGTTTGGTTTTTGGTAGCGTTTAATGAGGCATTGGATATATGGGAGCTGAGAGCCTATGCCTGTGTCCGTCTGTCCTGCACTGAGTCAGGATGGTAACTGACTACTAGGCCGCCCGGCACTGAGGCATTCAAAAGGCAGGCCTGTGATTGGCTGATGCCAGATCACATGGGCAGAGGTTGGAAATCACGTGAACAGCCGTGGTGCAGCCGTTATAAGTACGAACGAACCGTACAATACAACCATAAATCCTATACAAAAATACACCTCAAAGTCGCAATTTAATCCAAAAACACGGTCGGAGTTTTTTCTTCATGCACTGCGTGCTGCAGGATTTTTATACAGCACACACTGACCACACAGACCCATTCTCTCATATGTGGGCCTACCAGCTTTCTCCCGCTGATTGAAGCCGCTAGAATTTTTGTGTACAGTGGACCCTTGAAAATCGTCCCCCCTTGAGAATCGTGAATTTGAAAAACGTCCTCTTTTTCGGGAAAAATCAACTTGAAAATCGTCCCTTAACTTGAAAATCTCCAGTCATCTGAAACGCGTTTGCGTGGGCCTCCCCGCCGTCTGGGCACATAAACACATTGAGCGTCAGTGTGCCTTGTTTACCAGCGAGTGACCACCACCCACGCCGACCACCCACCCATTCATACAATACATTTTGTCAATATTCCATTCGTTTTAGTGCTTGCAACTGCTAAATAAGCTACCATGGGCCCAAAGAAAGCTCCTAGTGCCAGCCCTGTGGTAAAGAAAGTGAGAAACACAATAGAAGTTAAGAAAGAGATCATAGAAAAATATGAAAGTGGTGTACGTGTGGCTGAGCTTACCAGGATGTATGGGAAGGCCCATTCAACCATCACTTCCATCTTGTTGAAGAAAAGGAAATCAAGGAAGCTGATGTTGCGAAAAGGGTGAATATGCTATCGAAAATGAGGCGCAAATAATCGAAGTTGAGAAGTTGTTGCTTTTGTGGATCAGACAAAAGAGTTAGCAGGAGATAGTGTTACACAGTTAATAATTTGCGAAAAGGCAAGGCAGTTGCATGACGATCTCATAAAGAAAAGGCCTGGAACGAGTGCTGATGTTGATGAATTCAAGGCCACAAAGGCTGGTTCGAAAATTTCAAGAAGCCGAAGTGGCATACACAATGTTGTAAGGCATCTAGAGGCTGCAAGTTCTGACAAATGTCGGCTGAAAAATTTGTTCATGAATTCAAGGGGTACATAGTGTGAACAATTCAAACCCCAATAAGTGTTCAATTGTGATGAAACAGGCCTCTTTTGGAAGAAAATGCCAAAGAGGACCTACATTACTCAGGAGGAAAAGGCACTGCCAGGAACAAGCTATGAAAGACAGGCTAACTCTCTGTTGTGTGGCAATGCTAGAGGGGATTTCAAGTGAAGCCTTTACTCGTGTATCACTCTGAAAATCCTAGAGTGTTCAAGAACTACAGTGTTGCCAAGTGCTAATTTGTGTGTGTTTTGGAAGTCTAACAATAAGGCATGGGTCACCAGGGAATTTTTCCTTGATTGGTTCAATGAAGTGTTTGGCCTCAGTGTGAAGAAATATCTCAAGGAAAATAATTTGCCATTTAAAGTGCCTCCTGGTAATGGACAATGCTCCTGGTCATCCTCGAGACCTGGAAGAGCAAATGGTGAAGGATTTTAAGTTCATCAAAGTGAAGTTCTTGCCCCCTAATACCCTCCTCTCCTCCAGCCCATGGACCAGCAGGTCATTTCAAACTTTAAAAACTTTACACCAGAGCAATGTTTCAAAGGTGTTTTGACATAACTCAGACACTACTTTGACCCTAAGAGTTCGGGAAGATCCTTCAATATCGTGCATTGCATACGCCTTATAGGTAAGGCTGGCAGGAAGTGACTCTGGAGTTTACCTGGAGAGAATTCCAGGGTCAATGCCCCTGCGGCCTGGTCTGTGATCAGGCCTCACGTTGGACCAGAGCCTGATCAACCAGGCTGTTACTGCTGGCCGCACGCAGTCTAACGTACGAACCACAGCCCGGCTGGTCAGGTACCGACTTTAGGTGCCTGTCCGGTGCCTGCTGAAGACAGCCAAGGGTTTGTTGGTAATCCTGATGTATGCTGGGAGGCAGTTGAACAAACTTGGGCAACTGACACTTTTGTGTTGTCCCTCAACGTGCTAGTGGCTTCCCGCTCTTCATTGGGGGATGTTACATCGCTGCCGAGTCTTTTTTTTCGGGAGTGATGTTCGTGTGCAAGTTTGGTACTAATCCTCGAGAATTTTCCATGTGTATATAATAATGTATCTCTCCCGCCTGCGTTCTAGAAGTACAGGTTTAGGAACTTCAAGCGTTCCCAGTAATTGAGGTGGTTTATCACAGTTATTGGTGTCGTGAAGGTTCTCTGCACATTTTCAAGGTCAGCAATTTCACCCGTCTTGAAAGGGTGCAGTTAGTGTGCAGCAATATTCCAGCCTAGATAGGAACAAGCGATCTGTAAAGTGTCAACATGGGCTGGCATCCCTGGTTTTTAAGGTTCTCATTATCCATCCTGTCATTTTTCTAGCAGATGCAATTGCTACGGTGTTATGGTCCTTGAAGGTGAGATCCTCTGACATGATCACTCCCAGGTCTTTGGCATTAGTTTTCCTCATTGTTTGGTTGGAATTAGTTTTGTACTCCGATGAGATTTTAATTTCTTCACGTTTTCCGTATCATTGTCCCAGGACAATGAACTCTGCTTGGAACCACTGTGGCCAGATTGTGTCCAAAAGAGGGTTTGGGGATGACTCTGACAGCCCTATGCGAACTATGAAGAACTAACCACTGAAGAGCTGCAAGAACAACAGACCAAAGCTCAGGAAATTGCTCAGAGGTGGAGGAAGTGAGAAATAAGAAGTTGCTTTTTTTCAGAGATTAAGGAGATGTGTACAATGTGGACTAGGATGGAAAAATTTGTGGAGGAGCATCACCCTGACAAAGCTGTTGAGGCCGTGTATGTGGACATGTTCAATGACAATGTCTTGTCACATTTTAGGGACATTTTAAAGAACTTCAGAAACAGATCTTTGTGGACAGTTATTTTCCAAGAAAGGATTCCGGTGGACTCTCAACCTGGTCCTAGTGCCATTAAAAAACAAAAAAAGGGAAGTAACCCCAGAAAAGGACTTGGTACCTGAGTGTTAATGGAAGGGATTCCCTTCCAAACACTAGCAAACCCCCACCACCTTCTCCCCTCCTTCCTGCTTCCACACATCAACAACTCTTCAATAAAGGTAAGTGTCATTTTATTACTATTTTATACTATGTACAGTATATATCTCATTGTTTTTGTGTAGATAAATGTACATTTAATGTGTAAAAGATTTTTTACATCTGGGTTTCTGGAACGGAATAATTTGATTTACATTATTTCTTATGCCGATGTTAAGAATGAAAAAGTTGATGTCCTGGCCCTAAGCGAAACAAAGCTGAAGGGGGTAGGCGAGTTTCAGTGGGGAGAAATAAATGGATTGTCAGGGTATCTGAGAGAGTTAGAGCTAGGAAGGGGTGGCAATAATGTTATAGGATCAGTTATGGAAGGAGAAGAGGGAATATAAATGTGTAAATTCAAGGATTATGTGGATTAACCCTTTGGGGCGACAGGCCTTTTGGGGAAAGTGTTCTGATGAAAAATATTCGGGAAAAAAAAATTTTTTTTTCTTATGAAATGATAGTTTTTTTTTTCTGAATCTAAATAGCTAAACAAAAAATTTTTTAGATCAATACTTACGGAGATATGGAGGCCAAGTTGGCCAAAATTGAAGCGCGCAACATCGGTGACTTCCGTGGCGGTAATAGTTTTTTTTTTTTGTACTTTTTTCTTTTATTTTTTAATATTTTATTTTTCAAGTAACTTTTATGCCCCCTGAGACCAATATAAACCGTATTTTGTATATATACAATGTATCCCACCAATAATTTGGCGGGCCCTGGCCGGCCGGGCGGGGTGACCCCGCTGGCTGGTGGCGGCCAGCTGGCTGGCTGGCTAGTTTACCAGCTGGCTGGTGGCTAGCTAACCAGCTGGCT
>WNWK01027422.1:0-26312 GCA_009830355.1 Cherax destructor
TTTATATTGTAGATCTTGTAAGGTTTGCCAACTGTCATCCTCCCAAGGTACCCGGCGAGTACCTATGGTCAAAATGCCTATTTTTACAGTACCCTTTGAGAGAGTAGCTATAGACATTGTTGGTCCCTTATCACCACTTTCATCTGGGGGACATATATATATTCTTACATTAGTGGATTATGCTTCCAGTTTTCCTGAAGCTGTACCCTTGAAGTCAATTACTACTATAGAGGTAGCTGAAGCCCTTTTGTCCATTTTTCACGGGTGGGTATCCCCAGAGAGATTTTGTCAGACCGGGAACACAGTTCACCTCCGAACTTATGCAACCTCTTTATCAACTTCTGGGGGTGAAACCTCTTTTCACCACACCATATCATCCCAGCTGTAATGGTAGGATTGAGCGACAACACTCCATCCTAAAGTCCATTTTAAGGAAACTTTGCTCCCTTAAACTTAAGGAGTGGCATCGTTACCTACCCTGTGCATTGTTTGCCATGAGGGAGGTTCCCAGTGATTCATTAGGGTTCTCACCCTTTGAACTTCTCTATGGTAGACAGGCCAGAGGTCCACTATCCATCCTTCATGACTTATGGAATAATGAAGAAGGAAGTGCTGAGGTTCAGTCTTCTTATCAGTTTCTCCTTGACTTAAGATCTAAACTGGAGGAGACCTCTGACTTTAGTTTCTCAAAACTTAACTTTGTCCATGAACAAATATAAAACCTATTTTGATGCAAAGAGTCAGAGGAGAAGTTTTAATGTAGGGGATGAAGTTCTGGTACTTTTACCAATAAAAGCAAATAAATTATTAGTGGCCTGGAAAGGCCCTTACAAAGTAATATAGTTGGAACTAGATAACACTGTCTTCACTAAATTAATAAACAGTGAGTCGTTCAGGGTGGAGCTAGAGACCAATATCAGTGTCTCGATAGTCGTAGCACACGTAGAATTGCTCAGGGTGGAGCTAGAGACCCATTCCTCGGGAAAGGCAAGAAGAGTTAATCCAAGAGACGAGGTGGTGTACTTCCACAAGATAAGGGAAGTTTGTTCTCCATCAGAGAGCAAGCGAAGACTGCCTTGGGTCAGGCCGGTGGCCACAACCTTAGGTGTGCTGACGTGGCTTCAAGGCGGGAATACCTGACGTTTCATAACGACCGGATAGCTTGTTAGCTACCGTCATATATCATCCTACCTATTTACACAACTAAGTATACAAGCTTATAAAGTGAGATATTTTTAGTTTAGCTATTACTGAAAATATCTCCAATATAAACTTATATGATAATAGATATACATGAAATATAAAATTCTCATTGCGTACGCTTCCAGATACTCAACACAAAGTTATCAAAAACATACAATCATGACACATGCATCACAGTATAAAATTCCCTACCTACTTCTTCAGCTTATTTGCAACTACCCTACCAAAATTATATGAAAGGGAAAGACCCTCCCACTGTCAAACACCACTGACAGTGAAAGTGTTTCGTACAAAACTACTTCTAACTCAAAATTTACAAAAATTATGTCTCATAAAAGACGAAAATATGGAAAACATTTTCAAATATTCGCAAATAAAACATAATAAATCACTTAACCCAACCTAGCTAAACATTGAATAAAAAAAACTAAACCTAAGCAAAAAATGATATCAATATAGCATTACATTTTCATAACTCATTAACATTAGGTGATAAAAATAAAGTATTCATAACTCATAGTACTATAAGCTTTAAAAAAAAAAAACAATCCTAATCCATTAATATCCAAAAACATGATCCTATCACCTACACAACCCTACATAGTATACTATAAGTACTATAGTGTCCTACACCTAAAACCACACTGTACAAAAAATCCAAAAAGAGACAGATATCTTGTTACAAACATAGGAAAACACAGCATAGAGTGGCCAAAAGGCACTACCACAATACCTACTCGAACAGAAAAACTAGACATAGAACAACAAATGATAAAATGAATACATCCTTGAAATGATACACGAACAAAAAAGTAATAACCGAAAATTTTCACAAAACTTCAGCAGAATCCTGCATCACCACACACTTAAGGAATAATTAATACATCAAAAATTACACCCCAAACAAAAAGGTGGACATATCCATATATACATGAAAAACATACCAAAATATCATACCAGATATTCTACTTAATATAACAAAATATAACAGAAAACTCCACCTGCAACCATTAAAATTTTGTCCAGACAAACAATACAATAACAGCCTCATACCCTTGATAGGCACCTCACATTTCACTGTAATGGACAAAATAACTACATCTTTTACTATAACACTTTCATCTGCTTCACTGACAAAACTAAAAATTACGAAACCTCTGCACCTCACCACTGAAACGCAGCCACAAAGGAAAATAAAAAAAACTCTGCCCCGTCTACAGGGCACCTACAAACCTACCCCCTATTAACCCTAAGCTCCACAGCTAACCTCTAAAAATAAAAACTCCTAACCTGAAGTGAGGCCATTGACACAATTCTCAGGAAGAAACTGGAAGAATTGAGGAGAATGGAACAACGAATAGGCAATCTTGACACCCATGATGACTTGTACCTTCTCACAAAATGCTTGAGTCTGCCCAGGTTGACATATTTCCTAAGATGTGCTCCTTCATATGATAACCCTATACTGCACGAATATGACAGTATCCTGAGGCAGATCTATACTAAAGTACTTAACGTTACTCTAGAAGATGGGCAGTGGGACCAAGCTACACTCCCAGTCAGACTAGGAGGCATTGGTGTCCGCAAGTCATCTCAGATTGCTCTACCTGCTTTCCTGTCTTCATGCATTGCATCCAGAGGGCTGGTAGCAGCAATTCTCCCTGAACATCTTAGGGACACGATTGGAATCCATGATCAAAAGTTCGTTGATGAAGCCAGGATCTGGGATAACCTAACAGGCTCTGAAACCAGGCCTCCTCCCCCCAACAACTACAAACAGTCGCACTGGGATGGCCCAATAGTAGAGAATGTAGCCTCAGCAATGCTTGAGAGTGTGTCAGGGAAGGATAGAGCCCGCCTCCTTGCAGTGAGAGCTCCTCATGCAGGGGACGTTCTTTTGGCTGTTCCCAACTCCAGCCTTGGCACACGCCTCGACCCACAGACCATCCGCATTGGTGTTGCCCTTCGACTTGCCGCCCCTATTCTCACCGAACACAGGTGTATTTGTTGCAGTGAAGCAGCAGACCGATTCGGGTACCATGGTCTTGTGTGTCGTAAATCCGAGGGAAAGATTGCAAGACATGAAGAGGTTAATAACATTATCAAGAGGAGCCTCACAACAGCCGGATGCCCAGCAGTAAGGGAACCACCCCAACTATGCAGATCTGATGGCAGTCAAAAGTGTCCAGATGGTATCACCCTTCAAGCCTGGACAGATGGCAAGCAGGTGGTGTGGGACTACACATGTGCATCTACCTTGGCTGATACCTATCTCCAATACACCAGGGAGGAAGGAGGGGCAGCTGCCACCTTCAGGGAGTCCCAGAAGTCGAGAAAATATGGAGAACTTGCCCATCATTATATGTTTGTTCCCATAGGCTCAGAGACCCTTGGCTCATGGGGAAAGAGTGCATCTAAGTTCCTCAAGGAGCTGGGCAAAAGACTCAACAGGGTAACTAGGGATCCCAGGGCAGCTAGTTTTCTGTTCCAGCAACTCAGCGCTGCTGTTCAGAGGGGTAATGCATGCTGTATTCTGGGCACGCGCCCCAGCTCGGAAGAGCTGGATGAGATTTTCGCATTATAATCAGGGACAAACATGTAACAATATGTACTAGACATGTATCTCTCACCTCGTGTACTGTATATGCCATCTTTATATCAACAATGTATCTCTTAAATCTTTTGTACCATATTATGTAATAAAATATACCTATTGGTAAAAAAGAGATGGGGTGGTAGGGGAAGTGGAATATTCAAATGGCATCAGGAAGAAATCCAAATATTCATCCTTGAAGCCTTTTTATCCACTTCTCCGAGGCTATGGGTCCCACAATTTGTACCAGAGGTGGACCCCATCCTATATAAATATAAATATAAATATATATATATATATATATATATATATATATATATATATATATATATATATATATATATATATATATATATATATATATATATATATGCAAGACAACTACTATGAAAAAATAGAAGAATTCCAAGCGCTTTCGTGACTACTCACATTATCAAGGAACTATAAAAGGAAACATGACAAGAAGGCTTATAAAGGGGCAGAATACACCTCACAGTCACATCACACTAACAAAGACTACACCTCACAGTAGCGTAACAACGCACGACTCTGTGAAGAGGAACATAAGAAAGGACCTGAAACTCTTCCCAAGAATTAGGATTAGTCCAATTTATCATTAAATTCTTCCCAAATTTTATTAATTATAAATGAATCCAATTTATATTAAGAATTTTAATATCAAAGTTGTATTTAAAAATCTTGATACAGTAAAAAGACTTTTGATAAAAATTTCTCCCCAAAATGCTGACGGATGTGTCTATAAGATTCCCTGTAAAATATGCGATAAAGTTTATTATGGTCAAACTGGTAAAAGTCTTGAACTAAGATTAAAACAACATAAATATAGCATTAGAACTGGACAAGATTCTATTGCTCTATTTATTCATGCGAGAGACTTTAACCATCCAATTGATTTTCAAAATGCTGAGAAGGTTGTATCAAGCAAGTCCATGGTTGAGAGGAATATAATAGAATCATGTTTCATTAAAAGCAGTTTTGAAAATAATATGAATATTTCTTTTGGTTTATATAAGAACATAAGAACATAAGAAAGGAGGAACACTGCAGCAGGCCTACTGGCCCATGCGAGGCAAGTCCAAATCTCCCACCGACTTAAGCCAATGCCCCGACCCATCCAGGTCAGGTTACATTCACTTAAGGAAGGAGCACGGCATCTGACCTAGTAGCACAAACTAGTCAGGTCCAACTCACACCCACCCGCACCCACTCATATATTTATCCAGCCTATTTTTAAAACTACACAACGTTTTAGCCTCTATAACTGTACTCGGGAGTTTGTTCCACTCATCGACAACTCTATTACCAAACCAATGCTTTCCTATATCCTTCCTGAATCTGAATTTATCCAACTTAAAGCCATTGCTGCGAGTCCTGTCAATACTAGATATTTTTAGCACGCTATTTACATCACCTTTATTTATTCCTGTTTTCCATTTATACACCTCAATCATATCCCCCTAATTCTACGCCTTTCTAGAGTGCAGATTCAGGGCCCTCAGTCTATCCTCATAGGGAAGATTTCTGATACATGAAATCAACTTAGTCATCCTCCTTTGTACGTTTTCCAGAGCATTTATATCCATTCTGTAATACAGTGACCAAAACTGTGCAGCATAATCTAGATGAGGCCTCACCAAGGATATATAGAGTTGAAGAACAACCTGAGGACTCCTATTATTTATGCTTCTTGATATGAAGCCAAGGTTCTGTTCGCTTTATTGCGAACACTTATGCCTGCTGTCTTGGTTTTAGATTACTGCTAACCAGAACTCCTAAATCCTTTTCGCAATCAGTAGTATTAAGATCTATATTATTTAGTTTATATGTGGCATGGTTATTGTCCTGTCCAATATTTAGAACTTTGCATTTATCTATATTAAACTGCATCTGCCACTTCTCCGACCACTGCATCAGTCTATTCAAATCTTCCTGGAGTGCTCTAATGTCCTCATTTGAATGAATTGGACGGCCTATTTGGTGTCATCGGCAAACTTGCTTATGTCGCTATTTATTCCCTCATCTATGTCGTTTATGTAGATTGTGAACAACAAGGGGCCAATACTGACCCCTGGAACACCGCTTGTGACACTTCCCCACTCTGATTTCTCCCCATTTATGCAAACCTCTGCTGCCTATTTGTCCCAAACCCTGCCTCTATCCAGGAAAAAATTTCTCCTCCTATTCCGTGTGCCTTAATTTTCCTCAATAGTCTCTGATGTGGGACTCTATCAAAAGCCTTAGAAATTAACAATTATTCAGTTCCTGAAGAATTCAAATTAACTAATATTACTGTCACGAGGACATGGTTATCAAACAGATAGATAAACTGAAGCAAAATAAGTCCCGGGACCCGACGAGTTGTTTTCCAGGGTACTTAAAGAATGCAAAATGGAACTTAGTCAGCCATTAACGAATGTGTTTAATACGTCCATCCTAACTGGTGTTGTGCCAGAGATGTGGAAGATAGCTAATGTAGTTCCTATATTCAAATCAGGGGATAAGTCCATTCCATCAAATTACCGTCCAATAAGCCTCACGTCTATAGTAGGCAAATTATTAGAATCAATTATAGCTGATATTATCAGAAGTCACCTTGAAGAACATAATTTGATTAATGAATCTCAGCATGGGTTTACGAGAGGTCGTTCCTGCCTGACAAATTTACTGACGTTTTTCAATAAAACATTTGAGGCAGTAGACAGTGATAAAGAATATGATATAGTTTACTTGGATTTCAGTAAGGCCTTCGATAGAGTACCTACAAGAGACTCTTAAGAAAGGTGGCAGCTCATGGTATAGGAGGTAAAGTTCTAGCATGGATAGAGGCATGGCTTACCAATAGAAAGCAGAGAGTTTCCATTAATGGGGTCAAATCTGAATGGGGATTTGTCACTAGTGGCGTTCCACAAGGATCAGTTTTGGGCCCATTGTTGTTCATAATTTACATTAATGACCTTGATGAAGGAATTGCAAGTGACATGAGTAAATTTGCTGATGATACAAAAATAGGCCGTATAATTCATTCTGAGGAGGATAACAGTGAACTCCAGGAGGATTTGGATAAATTAATGTCTTGGTCTGAAAAGTGGCAGATGAAGTTCAATGTGGACAAGTGTAAGGTGCTTGTCGTTGGTAATGAAAATATCCTCGAATTTATAAACTAGGTGAAGTTGAGCTTGATCATACAGAATGTGAAAAGACTTGGGAGTCATGGTAAGCAGAAATCTAAAGCCAAGACAACAGTGCCTAAGTGTGCGCAATAAGGCTAACAGATTACTAGGATTTATTTCAAGAAGTATAAGCAACAGAAGTCCAAAAGTTATTTTACAGCTCTATACATCACTAGTGAGACCTCATTTGGATTATGCAGCTCAGTTTTGGTCTCCTTACTACAGGATGGATATAGATTCATTGGAGAACATACAAAGAAGAATGACTAAAATGATTTACAGTATAAGAAACCTCCCGTATGAAGATAGACTTAGAGCGTTGAATCTCCACTCTCTGGAGAGACGTAGAATGAGGGAGATATCATCGAGGTGTACAAGTGGATGATGGGCATAAACAAAGGAGATATTAATAAAATACTGAGGATATCGAACCAAGTAAGAACGAGAAATAACGGTTTAAATTGGATAAATTTAGATTTAGAAAGGACATAGGCAAGTACTGGTTTTCGAACAGAGTTGTAGATGCGTGGAACAATCTTCCGAGTACTGTGATAGAGGCTAGGACCTTGGGTGGCTTTAAAAAGAGATTGGACAAATATATGAGTGGGAGGGCTGGGTTTGATTTGTGTCGAGTACGGGAATAAATTTTTAGGTAGTGGTGGTTTTGATAAGGACCTGCCTTGTATGGGCCAGTAGGCCTTCTGCAGTGTTCCTCCATTCTTATGTTCTTATGTTCTTAAGTCCATATACACAATATCATATTCATTACCATGATCTACCTCCTCAAACACCTTAGTGAAAAAGTTATTAAATTTGTAAGGCAGGAACGCCCTTTTGTAAAACCGTGCTGAGATTCTTTGATTAATTTATGCTTTTCAAGATGGCTGCGAATTGCCTCGGCAATTATTGATTCCATAAATTTTCCCACTATGGAGGTTAGGCTTATTGGTCTATAGTTCGAAGCTAAGGACCTGTCACCTGCTTTGAAAATAGGTATTATATTCGCCATTTTCCACTTATTTGGCACCATGCCAGTTTGCAGATATGTTGAAAAGATTAGCCAACGGGTTGCTAAGCTCCTCTTTACATTCCTTTAGAACCCTTGCATACAGTTCATCAGGGCCTGGGGATTTGTTAGGTTTCAATTTATCTATTTGTCTAAGGACCATGTCACTTGTGACCCTAATCGGCATAGTTTACTATCATCCTGTTCTACATAATTAATTATTTCTGGAATATCGCTAGTATCTTCCTGTAAAAACTGAGAGGAAGTAAGTGTTAAACATTCTACACATTTCCTTATCACTGTCGGTGAGCTGACCTGAGTGACTTTTGAGTGGGCCTATCTTGTCCCTAATCTTACTTCTGTATACCTGAAAAATCCTTTTGGGTTAGTCTTCGATTCTCTCGCAACTTTAACCTCATAGTCTCTTTTTGCTTTTCTTATTCCCTTTTTATTTCTCTCTTTAACTGAATATATTGATTACCTAATTGCCCCTCTCCTCTTTTGATTCGCCTATATATGCCTCTCTTTTGACCAATGAGATGTTTTAATCTATTGTTCATCCATTTAGGATCATTTTTGTTTGATCTGATTTCCCTATTAGGAACATAAGCTGTCTGAGCAGCTAGAACTATTCTCTGAAAACGTCATATTGGCAATCACCACCTACCTGACCCACTGTCAGGTCATTCCAGTTCAGCCTACCCAGGTAATTTTTCAGTCCTATGAAATCAGCCAGGCGGAAGTCAGGGACAGAGACTAGATTTCCATTAGTAGGGTAATTCCATGATATATTAAAACTGAGTGATTTGTGATCACTTTCCCCAAGCTCATCATTAACCTCAAGATTATTAACTAGCGTTTCCTGCTGGCAAGAACCAAGTCTAGCAGGTTATTTCCTCTAGTTGGTTCTGTCACCAACTGTTTCAAAAACAATCCTGAATCGTATCAAGAAAGTCACTTGACTCTAAATTTCCTGTCAAATTGCTCCAGTCAATTTGTCTAAAGTTGAAATCTCCCATTAGCACAACATTTTCATGTGTAGATGCCTTACGAATATCATCCCATAGAAGTTTACTGCACTCCTATCAAGATTTGGGGGCCTGTAAATCACACCCAAAATAAGTTTTACACGGCCCTCAAGAAGCTGTAACCAAAGAGATTCAGTGGCTGACGCTTCTAATTTTATATCTTGTCTAACACAACACTTTAAATTGTCTCTGACGTACATCGCTACTCCACCACCCTTCCTGTTGACCCTATCAGTGTGGAATAATTTATAGCCTTGTATGTGACATTCAGAAGGCAACTCTCTATCTTTCAGATTGAGCCAGGTCTCTGTTATAGCAATAATATCTATGTTTCCTGCACTTGCAATTAATCTTAGCTCATCTATCTTATTTCTTACACTCCTGCTATTAGTATAGTAAACCTTAAGGGAGCTAGTCTCTTGTTTTCCCCTGCTGTCTCCCTTTGTTTGCTGTCCTGATCCATTGCCCTTATTTGTAACTTTATGATGAATGTCTTTTATACACTTACTGTTTTCAGCCCTAGTGTTGCAAACTGACTGTTTCCCACACACACCCATACCTCTATCATCTATCAGTTTAAAATACTAGGCATGTCAGCAATGGCCCTCTCAATCGAGTTGGCAAGTGCTTCCACCCCTGTCCCAGAGAGATGTACCCCATCCCTTGCATACATATCATGTTTGCCATAAAAGTTGTCCCAGTTGTCAATGAATGGGATTGCAAGTTCCTTGCAGTATCTGTCTAGCCAGCAATTTGCACCAATTGCCCTAGACAACCATTCATTTCCCACTCCCTTCTAGGCAAGATGCTACATATGATTGGGACCCTCCCTTAGACTTAATTAGCTCTATAGCTGACCTGTACTTATCTAGCAACTCTTCTCTCCTACCCTTCCCAATATCATTTCCACCAGCACTGAGACAGATAATGGGCTTGTTCCCATTACCTGACATGATATTATCTAACCTGTTGACTATGTCTCCAACACCAGCTCCAGGGAAGCACACCCTCTCTCGCCCTCTTATTCCTATTACAGAAAGCACGGTCCATATATCTTACCTGCGAGTCACCTACCACAAGAATTTGCTTACCTCTATTAGCAGGGAAGTAGTACCTTTACCTTCACTGGCCTCTGGAGTACACTCATCCTGAAGAACAGAGAAGCGATTTCCTACCTTCAAATCTTTTCTCTTAACTTTCCTTATTTTGATGTTCCTGCCATTACTGGGAACCACTTGCCACTTGTAGCAGGTGCTGGACTGCACCTCACTCCTAGTAGCCCTTTCCTCCTTCCCCCCTTTACCCTCCTCGCAGGTAGTGGCAGACTGCACCTCACTACTGGTATCCCTTTTCCCCTCCACCACTCCAGCCACTTCATTCTCACTTCCAACGCCATAGAGGTGAACCTTCAGCCTCCTAAATTCCTCCCGGAGAAGCAGGAGCTCCCTCCTCAACACCCCAACCTCACGCTTTAAAACACTGCAGCAGCTAGCCATAATTGCACCCCTTCACACTAATTCCCAAAGCAGCTCAGGGCATGCGACCACTGTGCTCCTGGCTCTGTGCTCAGGAGTCCAGTTGATCCCAAAACCGGCCTCAGAGAGTTTAGATCTTATGAGTGGAGAGCAATAGGTTGCATAGGAGTCGTGGGTGAGTCTTAATTTGAAACCAGAGTTCGTTGGATAGATGTTACATGGAGGAGTTTGGGTGATTTGATAGAGAGTGGTTGCAACATTTAGGGAGGCTTTGTCAGGCTTAGAATAAGTTAGGGAGAGGGTATAATTCGCATTTGGTCGGGAAGCAGTCATGGTGAAACATTCAGGGCAGCATCGAGTAGGATAATAATAATATAATGGCGGTGGAGGCGTCAATAAACGTAAATCCGGTCCCAGTACAAAAGAAACAAGTTTTTGGGCAAGTACTTGTGTAAGAGACACGAGCACTTGCCTGGATTACCTTAAAGTTTTCTGTAGAGGCACGTAACAGGAGGCGTCACAACACTGGAAGAGAGAGGTGAACTGTCGCTGATGGAGCACTGTCAGCACTCTGGCCGGCAAGGAGAGGCAGCCCTGTCTGAGTGGGGTGCAGACGACACGCTCAGCTGAGGTGTGTCTGAGCTTCAATCAGCAGCAGGAGTGCAGAGGGAGGCTACCAACCCTAGGGATGGCAGCCAACGACGCACAGGTCCTTGGGGTGATGAATGCAGCAGGTGTGTTTGCTTCAGGTGATGAGGCAGCAGGTGTGTAGCTTCTGGTGATGGTTGCAGCAGGTGTGTGTGCCACAGGTAGCAACAGGAGTGCTGAGGGAGACTACCTGCCCTTGGGTAGGCAGTCAACGACGCACTAGGTCCTGTTGATGATGATAGCAGGTCCAGTCAGTTCCAACACAATGAATAAAGGCCTCTCCCACACGGGGATCGCAAGGCAACAGGAGGATAGCTGCTGTGTCTGCACAGGGCGAGAGCAACAGAGCGAATATTAAGTTAGTTAGTTCAGACTCTCAGGTAAGGACCCACTAGAGGCGAGGGGAAAGTGGGGACAGAAGAAGAATAGCCGGTGAGAGGAAGAGCTGAAGCAGAAGAGAAAGAGTCAGGACTAAACCCAACAGTCTAACTACTTTGGATAATTTTAAATATTAACACAAAAAAAAAATTATATTTTAAAGGAAAAATATTTTTCTTTGGTAGAAAGAGAAATTACTATGTAAAAAATTTAAAAATTTTAAACATTTTTTGTAAATGTTTCAAAATTTGTTTTCAGAATTTAAAATAATTAATATTATAAGAAGTTTATATATTATATGAATATTATATATTAAATACATTAATATTGTTCAAATTTTAACGTCGTTTTATCTCCAACTTTAAGGTGAGAATTTTAGTTATCAGTTAAATCTTTCTTGTAATAAGTTATTATATGAGAAAGTTACTTCATGAATAAGTTACTAAGTAATTTAATAAGTTAGAAGTTTAGTAACGTATTATATAAGTTATGAAATAAGGTAGTGAGTAAGGTATTAATTTATTAAGTTAGGCAGAGGTATACATAAGTACAGTTATTCATAATAACATATACGTATGTATAAATTACTCACCAGGATAACAATAAAATCAAATTATATTAAATTAAATGTAACAACAACAATTATCTTGATCCAAGTTATCTTAACATTCACAGTCCAGGACCTACCTGGAGGATTATACCTGGAGGATTATACCTGGTGGATTATACCTGGTGGATTATACTTGGTGGATTATACCTGGTGGATTATACTTGGTGGATTATACCTGGTGAATTATACCTGGTGGATTATACCTGGATGATTATACCTGGAGGATTATACCTGGTGGATTATACCTGGAGGATTATACCTGGTGGATTATACCTGGTGGATTATACTTGGTGGATTATACCTGGTGAATTATACCTGGTGGATTATACCTGGATGATTATACCTGGATGATTATACCTGGTGAATTATACCTGGTGGATTATACTTGGATGATTATACCTGGTGGATTATACCTGGTGAATTATACCTGGTGGATTATACCTGGTGATTATACCTGGTGGATTATACCTGGGGATTATACCGGTGGATTATACCTGGTGGATTATACTGGATGGATTATACCTGGTGGATTATACCTGGTGGATTATACCTGGATGGATTATACCTGGTGGATTATACCTGGGGATTATACCTGGTGGATTATACCTGGTGGATTATACCTGGTGGATTATACCTGGTGGATTATACTTGGAGGGATTATACCTGGTGGTTTAAAAATTACCTGGTGGATTATACCTGAGGATTATACCTGGAGGATTATATCGGTGGAATTATACCAGGTGGATTATACTGGCCAGGGTTATACAGGTGGATTATCCTGTATTATACCTGGTGGATTATACCTGGTGGATTATACCTGGTGGATTATACCTGGTGGATTATACCAGGTGGATTATACCTGGTGGATTATACATGGAGGATTATACCTGGTGGATTATACTTGGTGGATTATACCTGGTGGATTATACCTGGTGGATTATACCTGGAGGATTATACCTGGTGGATTATACTTGGTGGATTATACCTGGTGGATTATACCTGGTGGATTATATCTGGATGATTATACCTGGTGGATTATACCTGGAAGAGTATACCTGTAATATAGCTGGTATATACCCGCAGGAGTATACCTGGAGGGTGTTTCGGGGTCAATGTCCCTATGACCAGGTCCATAACAAGGCCACGCGGTTGATCAGGGTCTGATCAACCACGCTGTTACTGCTGGCCGCTCGCAAACAGACTTAATCACAGACTGGCTGGTCAGGTACTGACATTAGGTAACTATCCAGTTCCCTCTACAAGAGAGGCTGGGGTCTTGAAGACAACCAGTGGTCTTGAAGACAGCCAGTGGTCTTGAAGACAGCCAGTGGTCTTGAAGACAACCAGTGGTCTTGAAGACAGCCAGCAGTCTTGAAGACAACCAGCGGTCTTGAAGACAGCCAGTGGTCTTGAAGACAACCAGCGGTCTTGAAGACAGCCAGTAGTCTTGAAGACAACCAGCGGTCTTGAAGACAGCCAGCGGTCTTGAAGACAACCAGCGGTCTTGAAGACAACCAGCGGTCTTGAAGACAACCAGCGGTCTTGAAGACAACCAGAGGTCTTGAAGACAGCCAGTGGTCTTGCAGACAGCCAGCGGTCTTGAAGACAGCCAGTGGTCTAGACGACAACCAGCGGTCTTGAAGACAACCAGAGGTCTTGAAGACAACCAGAGGTCTTGAAGACAACCAGCGGCCTTGAAGACAACCAGCGGTCTTGAAGACAACCAGAGGTCTTGAAGACAGCCAGCAGTCTTGAAGAAAGCCAGCAGTCTTGAAGACAGCCAGTGGTCTTGCAGACAGCCTGGGGTCTATTGGAAATCATCATGTATGCTGGGAGGCAGATGAACAGTCTTGGACATCTTACGCTTGTTGTGTTGTATCTTAGCGAACTCTTGACGCCGCTGCCGAGTCTTACTTTCGAATAGAGTGATTTCCATGTGCATATTTGGGACTAGTCCCTGCAGGATGTTGGGAGTACAGGTCATGTGACTTAACCGTTCCAACTAATTTCAGTGCTTTATTACTTATATATGCAGTGAAAGTTCTGTGTACATTCTCCAGGGCTGCAGTTTCACCTGCCATGTAAGGGTCATCAATACTCCAACCAAGAGACAACAAGCGAGAAGAGAGAGATTTAGAAATGTCTTAACATTTCTTGTTTTGAACGCTCTCGGTATTTATCTATCATTTTGAAGATTATCAGTATCCATCCAATCAATTTGAATGTTCTCATTGTTCAGACTATAACTTTGAAAATGCTCATTATCCATTCTAAAATTTTCCAAGTTGACATAGAACAAATTTTGTTCTAATCTTTGCACGAGAGATTTTCTGACATTACCACTCCCAGGTTCTCCACATTCGTTTATCGCTCAATTAAGTTCTTGGAATTTGCTAGTAGAGGTCGGTCGATGCTGGGGTAGATCAGTGGTTGCTGGGGTAGATCAGTGGATGCTGGGGTAGATCAGTGGATGCTGGAGTAGTTCAGTGGATGCTGGGGTAGATCAGTGGATGCTGGGGTAGTTCAGTGGATGCTGGAGTAGTTCAGTGGATGCTGGGGTAGATCAGTGGATGCTGGAGTAGTTCAGTGGATGCTGGGGTAGATCAGTGGATGCTGGGGTAGATCAGTGGATGCTGGGGTAGATCAGTGGATGCTGGGGTAGTTCAGTGGATGCTGGGGTAGATCAGTGGATGCTGGGGTAGATCAGTGGATGCTGGGGTAGATCAGTGGATGCTGGAGTAGTTCAGTGGATGCTGGGGTAGATCAGTGGATGCTGGGGTAGATCAGTGGATGCTGGGGTAGATCAGTGGATGCTGGGGTAGATCAGTGGTTGCTGAGGTAGATCAGTGGTTGCTGGGGTAGATCAGTGGTTGCTGGGGTAGATCAGTGGTTGCTGGGTAGATCAGTGGTTGCTGGGATAGATGATTTGATGCTGGGGAAGATCAGTAGATGCTGGGGTAGATCAGTGGATGCTGAAGAAGATCAGTAGATGCTGGGGTAGATCAGTTCATGCAGGGGTAGATCAGTGGATGCTGGGGTAGATTAGTGGATGCTGGAGTAGATCAGTGGATGCTGGGGTAGATCAGTGGTTGCTGGGGTAGATCAGTGGATGCTGGGGTAGATCAGTGGTTGCTGGGGTAGATCAGTGGATGCTGGGGTAGATCAGTGGATGCTGGGGTAGATCAGTGGATGCTGGGGTAGATCAGTGGATGCTGGGGTAAATCAGAGGATCTGGGGTAGATCAGTGGATGCTGGGGTAGATCAGTGGTTGCTGGGGTAGATCAGTGGATGCTGGGGTAGATCAGTGGATGCTGTGGTAGATCAGTGGATGCTGGGGTAGATCAGTGGATGCTGGGGTAGATCAGTGGATGCTGGGGTAGATCAGTGGATGCTGGGGTAGATCAGTGGATGCTGTGGTAGATCAGTGGTTGCTGTGGTAGATCAGTGGATGCTGGGGTAGATCAGTGGATGCTGGGGTAGATCAGTGGATGCTGTGGTAGATCAGTGGATGCTGGGGTAGATCAGTGGATGCTGGAGTAGATCAGTGGATGCTGGGGTAGATCAGTGGATGCTGTGGTAGTTCAGTGGATGCTGGGTAGATCAGTGGATGCTGGAGTAGATCAGTGGATGCTGGGGTAGATCAGTGGATGCTGGAGTAGTTCAGTGGATGCTGGGGTAGTTCAGTGGATGCTGGGGTAGTTCAGTGGATGCTGGGGTAGTTCAGTGGATGCTGGGGTAGTTCAGTGGATGCTGGGGTAGATCAGTGGTTGCTGGGGTAGTTCAGTGGATGCTGGGGTAGTTCAGTGGTTGCTGGGGTAGTTCAGTGGATGCTGGGGTAGTTCAGTGGATGCTGGGGTAGATCAGTGGTTGCTGGGGTAGATCAGTGGATGCTGGGGTAGTTCAGTGGATGCTGGGGTAGTTCAGTGGATGCTGGGGTAGATCAGTGGTTGCTGGGGTAGATCAGTGGATGCTGGGGTAGATCAGTGGATGCTGGGGTAGATCAGTGGATGCTGGGGTAGTTCAGTGGATGCTGGGGTAGTTCAGTGGATGCTGGGGTAGTTCAGTGGATGCTGGGGTAGTTCAGTGGATGCTGGAGTAGATCAGTGGTTGTTGGGGTAGATCAGTGGTTGTTGGGGTAGATCAGTGGTTGTTGGGGTAGATCAGTGGTTGTTGGGGTAGTTCAGTGGATGCTGGGGTAGTTCAGTGGATGCTGGGGTAGTTCAGTGGATGCTGGAGTAGTTCAGTGGATGCTGGGGTAGATCAGTGGATGCTGGAGTAGTTCAGTGGATGCTGGAGTAGTTCAGTGGATGCTGGGGTAGATCAGTGGATGCTGGAGTAGTTCAGTGGATGCTGGGGTAGATCAGTGGATGCTGGGGTAGTTCAGTGGATGCTGGGGTAGATCAGTGGATGCTGGGGTAGTTCAGTGGATGCTGGAGTAGTTCAGTGGATGCTGGGGTAGATCAGTGGATGCTGGGGTAGTTCAGTGGATGCTGGAGTAGTTCAGTGGATGCTGGAGTAGTTCAGTGGATGCTGGAGTAGTTCAGTGGATGCTGGGGTAGATCAGTGGATGCTGGGGTAGTTCAGTGGATGCTGGGTAGATCAGTGGATGCTGGGGTAGTTCAGTGGATGCTGGGGTAGATCAGTGGATGCTGGGGTAGATCAGTGGATGCTGGGGTAGATCAGTGGATGCTGGGTAGATCAGTGGATGCTGGGGTAGTTCAGTGGATGCTGTGGTAGATCAGTGGATGCTGGAGTAGTTCAGTGGATGCTGGGGTAGATCAGTGGATGCTGGAGTAGTTCAGTGGATGCTGGGGTAGATCAGTGGATGCTGGAGTAGTTCAGTGGATGCTGGGGTAGATCAGTGGATGCTGGAGTAGTTCAGTGGATGCTGGGGTAGTTCAGTGGATGCTGGGGTAGTTCAGTGGATGCTGGGGTAGTTCAGTGGATGCTGGGGTAGTTCAGTGGATGCTGGGGTAGATCAGTGGATGCTGGGTAGATCAGTGGATGCTGGGGTAGATCAGTGGATGCTGGAGTAGTTCAGTGGATGCTGGGGTAGATCAGTGGATGCTGGAGTAGTTCAGTGGATGCTGGGGTAGATCAGTGGATGCTGGAGTAGTTCAGTGGATGCTGGGGTAGTTCAGTGGATGCTGGGGTAGTTCAGTGGATGCTGGAGTAGTTCAGTGGATGCTGGAGTAGTTCAGTGGATGCTGGAGTAGTTCAGTGGATGCTGGGGTAGATCAGTGGATGCTGGAGTAGTTCAGTGGATGCTGGGGTAGATCAGTGGATGCTGGGGTAGATCAGTGGATGCTGGAGTAGTTCAGTGGATGCTGGGGTAGATCAGTGGATGCTGGGGTAGTTCAGTGGATGCTGGAGTAGTTCAGTGGATGCTGGGGTAGATCAGTGGATGCTGGGGAAGATCAGTGGATGCTGGGGTAGATCAGTTATTACAACCTCAGGTTCAATGGCCTGTTAACCTGAGTGTAAAGGAAGCTTGGAGCAAAGAAACACAGTAGAAGATGTATTGAAATTGTATTTCTTCAAAAATCAGCTAGATTAATTCCAAACTTTTATCTTTTCCTTCACCAAGTAATTGTGATTATATAAGACTTTTGTCTTTTCCTTCACCAAGTATAACAAAGTGATATTTACACCTATGTACACTATATACAAAGGAGTAGTGTTTAGTGCACGCCACAGTTGTCTAGGCTAAGCAGCAGCCAAAAGACAGACAACTTTCCACAACCAGCTCTATGCAGGAATTCCAATGACAAACTGCGAGTGGTAACCACGTCACCTTTTGTCATTGTTAAACTCGCATTTAATTGGCTGAACCGAGTCGTTGATTTGATGATGGGGCCCTCATCACCAAACCCTTAACGATGGTTCGCTGGTTGGAGGGGAGCCTATGTGGGTGTGTTAACATGCTCCGAATAAAGGTTACATACTCTTTGCATGCAACACCCCCACCCCAAGAGGGCTCAGGACTAGCTTCCACCTCAAATGGGTAGAGTGCCACCATGGCACATTATAATAATGGGACCGCCTTTCCCCTCTACCATCCCGCTCATTAGTTAAAGCTAAACTTTTCTCAAGACATAAGTCCAGCTTTAAACTTAAGAGTGAGACAGCCGACGGTAGGGCTAACATAGGTCCAAGGTGCCTGCGGTCGGTAGCAGGGCACCCCCCCACTAAAAAAAACCCCACCACTAGGGGAAAAAAAGGGCTGGTTCTACCCAAAGTCCCTAACACATCCTAACTAAATACAATGACTTCTGGACAACACATCAGCTATTGTGTTAAATTTTCCAGCAATGTGTATAATTTTTATATTGTAGGGTTGCAACCTAATACTCCAACGCATGAGTCTGGTATTTTTGTTTTTCATGTGCTGCAGGTATACCAGAGGGTTGTGGTCGCTGTAGATGAAGACCACCTGAGAGGACTGGCCCACGTAGACATCAAAATGCTCTAATGCCAGAAGTAGAGCCAGGCCCTCTTTCTCTATAGTAGAGTAGGCCCTCTGGTGAGGTTGATATTTGGCAGAGAAAAATGCCACAGGCTGCAACCCATCATCCCCAGATTGCAGAAGCACTGCCCCCACCCCAGACTCACAAGCATCAATCTGTAAGGAAAATGGTTTTGAAAAGTCTGGAGACAACAGAATGGGTGCAGTACAAAGTAATCTCTTTGCTTTCGTAAAGGCATCTTGACATTCTGGGGTCCAAATAAAGGGAACTTTGTGACTGGTAAGTGAGGTTAGAGGTGCAACAATATCTGCAAAATTTTACAGAATCTTCTATAAAACCCTACCATCCCTAGAAAACGTTGAAGGGATTTCCTGTCAGGGGAACTGGATAATTTTAATGGCCAGAATTTTTGCAAATTTAGGGGCCACTTTGCCACTACCTACTTCATGGCCCAGAAAATTAATAGTAGATTGGCCAAAGGATGACTTTGATAAATTAACAGTTAAATGAAAACTCTGGAAGGTCTCAAAGAGAGCCTTAAGCCTAAACACATGTTGGTCCCAAGTGTCCGACACAACAACTATGTCATCTAGGTAAGCTGCCGTGCCTTCAAGTCCTTTAATAGCCTGATGGATAAGTCTCTGGAATGATGCAGGAGAGTTTTTCATTCCGAAGGGGTCACTGTATACTGATAATGACCTCCTGGAATTACGAAGGCAGAGATTTCCTTCGCCTTATCTGTTAAAGGTACTTGATAGTAACCTTTAAGGAGGTCCAATTTGGATACAAAAGTAGCCTTACCCACAAAGTCGATTACATCATCCAAACGTGGCAGAGGATAGGCATCTGCAATTGTGACCTCATTCACCTTACGGTAATCTGTGCACATTCGGAACCCTCCATCAGCTTTGTTAACAAGGATGCACGGTGAAGCCCACGGACTAGATGACTCCTCCACTAACCCATGCTCTAACAGAAATTCTACCTCCTGTTGAAGTAGCTTCTGTTTTTCAGGATTAGCTCTGTAAGGAGAGTTTAATAGGTTTAGAGTTTCCAACATCTACATCATGATATCTTAATGTACATTTTTTCGGCACATCC
Source organism: Cherax destructor (assembly GCA_009830355.1). NCBI lineage: Eukaryota > Metazoa > Arthropoda > Malacostraca > Decapoda > Parastacidae > Cherax > Cherax destructor. The sequence goes on from WNWK01027422.1 coordinate 19,701, forward strand.
GAAAAAATGTCAGATAAGACTGTAGGAGCGCAGTTAAATTAGTTACTTGAGACTTGGTTAAACCCAACATTAAAGGTTTAGGGTCCTTGAGGAGGACCGAATTTGGAAGCTTACATTAATCTCAGAGTGCAAAGAGTCAGGGTCATCAGAGGCAGAGGACAGAGTCATTACTGGAACTTTATCTGGTGTATTAAAAGCTTTAATTTGATTAATGTGGTAAGTTTTGCTTTTTGAGGTCTTGTCAAGGGGAGATACCACATAATTTACATCAGATAATTTACTTACAATTTGCATTGGTCCCGTAAATCTAGCTTTCAAGGTGTGGCCAGGTATAGGCTCCTGTACCAACACCTTATCTCCTGGATGGAAGGAGCGAAATTTTGAGTTTCTGTCATACCTCTGTTTCATCATATTCTGAGCTGCCTTCAAGTTAGCCTTAGCCAACTGACGTGCTACCTGCAACCTTGAAGAAGGGTTGTAGCTGGTTGTGGAGGCGTCTTCTCCCATCCATCCTTCTTTGAGCACACGTAGAGGACCTCGTACATTGTGCCCAAATATCAGCTCAAAAGGACTGTACCCTGTAGACTCTTTCACAGTTTCTCTCATTGCGAATAGCAACAGAGGAAGTGATTCATCCCAGTCTGTAGGAAAATGCAAGCAGAATGTTCTCATCATTGTTTTTAACGTCTGATGGAATCTTTCCAAGGCGCCTTGGGACTGAGGTGGGCAGTGGATAGGTTATGAACTATTCCTAGCCTAGTTGATGCTTCCCTAAATGCTTTGGCAGTGAAGTTAGTACCTTGATCACTTTGAATAGTTTTAGGAATTCCAAAGCAAGAGATAAACTTAGTTAAAGCTTTAAGGATTGCTTTAGTGTTAATACTGCGCATGGGAACTGCTTCTGGGTATCTAGTTACTCTATCCATGATTGTGAATAAGTACTGATTTCCAGACTTAGCTTTAGGTAGTGGACCTACACAATCTATTATCAATTCTGAGAAAGGGTCTCCATTAACAGGAATGGGATGGAGAGTGCAGGTTTTAATGGGGTGTCCAGGTTTCCCTACCTGCTGACATTCTGGACAACAACGAATATGATTCTTTACATCTTGCCTTAACTTTGGCCAAAAGAATTCTTTTGTTGTGAATGAATGGTTCAGAGAACCGACGAGTTGGTAAATTAGACACATATGCAACACTTGGGTATCTTTATTGAGGAAACCCCAGGGTTATCGTCCATACAAGGAGAATCGTGAAGGGGGAGGTGGGTTTCAGGCTCAACTTCAGACGAGTTGTAGTCCATCAACTTGAATAAAAAAGCATAGAGCAGAGGAACCATATACTGAGAACAGGAGAGGTGCAGCAGTAGTAGGGTGACATTTGTTCAATGTGGAAAGGTCGTGCCCAAGGAATAGGCAAGCGAAGAAATCCCTGTATTAAGATACCAAGATGTTGCATCAGACAGGAGAATGAATGGTTCAGAGAACCATGATTTTAGAAGAACATGCAACCGGGTATTTTATTGAGGAATGTTTCGCACAGTGGCTCATCAGTCCAACAAGGAGAACAAACGGGGAGGTTGTCAGGCCCCCTTTCAGACAGATGTTGTCAGTCCAAATCTTGAATAGAATAACAGCAAGGAGCAGAGGAACCTTTAACGTAGACAGGAGGTGGAGTAGGGAGGCACATTTGTTCAATGTGGAAGAGGTTTCAAGGAAAGCAAGGAAGAAACCCTTATTAAGATCCCAGATTTGCAGGCCAGAAAAGGATGTAAAAGAATGAGAAACCGCCCGAGTTGGTTAGACACATAGCAACACTTGGGCATTGAGAAATTTTGCCACAATTTATCAGTCCAAAGGAAATCGTGAAGAAAAAGGGGAATTGTCAGGCCCTAAATTTCAGACGATGTGCCCATCCATCAATTTTGAATAAATAAAATATGAGAGGGCCTTAAACTGTGGACAAAGGTAGAAAACACCAAAAAGCTCCAAGAAGGGGCCCCCTGTATTAAAAACCAAGATGTTGCAGGCCAGACAGGAGTGAAGAATGGTTGAAACTTGGTTTAGCCTTAATTGGGAAAGGGCGCCACAAAAGGTTCATCAGTCCATAAAAGGGAGAATGGAAGCAAGGGGGTTGCCCAAATTTCCAGACGATACCAGTCCATCAATTTTGAATAGAATAAAGCATAGAGCACCTATATACTGTAGACAGGAGAGGTGCAGCAGGAGGGGTTCACATTTGTCCAATGTGGAAGGTTCCCCAGGAGCGAAAGAAACCCTGTTTAAGATCAAGAGGGAGTGTCAGACAGGAGGAATGAATGGTTCAGAGAACCGCGGTTGGTTGGCCTACCCTTGGGTACCTTATTGAACAGGGCTTCATCAAAAAGGCCGTGGGAGGGGTTGCCTATTTTTAAACCATCAATCTTAAAGGGGAAAGAAGAGGAACCTTATTTGAAAAGGAGAGGTGCAGCAGTAGTGGGGGGTTCACAAAGGGAAAAGAATGTCCCAAAAGGTTACCTGTAAGATGTGTTGCAGGCAGACGGATGAAAAGAATGGTTCAAAAAAGAGTTTCCATAAACCTTGCCCTTTTATTGAAAACGTTTCGCCACACAGTGGCTTCATCGTCCAACAAAGGAGAATCGTGAAGAACAGGTCTGAAGATTAGGGCCTGACAACCTCACACTCCCTGTTCTTCACGATTCCCCTTTGTATGGACTGATGAAGCCACGTTCCCTTCCCCAAAAAAAGGGGGGATTTTTTCAATTTTTTTTTTCCTCCCAAAATTTTTTTTAACCAAAAAATTTTTAAAACCCAAAACCCTTTTATTTTGGGACCGCCATTTTTTAAAACAAAAGTAAATTTTAACTCCCCCCTTTTTCCGTTTAAGGGGGAACATTTTTAAATTTGGGTACCCGGGGGGAAGTTGGGGGCCGGAAAAAAAACCCCCTTTTTTTTGCCCCCCCTTTTAAAAAGGGGAAATTGGGGAAAAATTTTTCCCCAAAAAGGGTCCCCCCTTTTCAAAACCCTTTTAAAAACCGGGTTTGGGTTTGAAAATTTTCAACCCGATTTTTTGGTTTTTAAAAAGGTTTTTCTTTTTTAAGTTCACAAACTTCCCATCCAAAAAGGAATCTGAACGGGGTGATTCGGCCTCAATTTAGGGTTTGTCATATCTTTATTTCTTTAAAGATTTTTTTTGCAACTGTTTTAACATTGGGGGTTTTCCCCCTGCCCACCCCCCTGTTCTTTAAGGATTCTCCTTTATGGCCCTTTTGGAAAAAGAACTGTGTGGCCCCCGAAACGTTTCCCCCTCAATAAAAGTTTTCCCAAAAGTGGTTGCATATTTAAAATTTTCCCAATAAAGGGTTTTTCCCCAAAAACCATTCATTCCCCCCCCTGTCTGACGGGGGCCCTTTTTTGGTTTTTTTAAAACGGGTTTTTTTCCCCTTGGGGCCCCCGGCCCCCTTTTTTCCCAAAAAAACAAATTTTGGCACCTCCTACCTGCTGCACCTCTCCTGTCTACAGTTATGGGTTCCTCTCCCCCTTTGCTTTTTTAGGGGGGGGTTTGGGGGAACGGGCAACATCGTAAATTTGGGGCCGGGGGCCCTCCCCCCCCTTTTCCCCACGTTTCCCCCTTGGGAGGGATGGCCACGTGTGGAAAATTTCTAAAAAAAGGTACCCAATGTTGAAAAAATTTTCAATTTTAAATTCTTTTGGGGTTTTTGGGGAACCCAAAATTTAAAAAAATTACATTTTTCTGAACCTAAATTTTCCCGGGGGGAAACCCCTAACTTATTTTGTTTGTTTTTTTCCCCCCACCTCCTTACCAGTTTCAGGGAGACTAAGAAATTTTTTTTAAGAATTTTGGGGGGGACCCGAAGTGGATTTACCCATAGCCCCCAAAAAACAGAGTTTAGTGGGGGGTTTTTTCCCTTGTTCCTCCCGAAAGGACAGTCCCTCAGGCATGGAAACAAAAGATTTTGGGAATCCTGCAACCCTGGAATGGGGGAAAGGGTTGATCTGGGGCTGTTCACTAAATTTAAAAAGGGTCTGGCCATTTTTTCCCCCAAAAAAAAATTGTTTAGTCCGAGACCCCGAGTCGTCCAAGGACGAGTTAACATTCTTATCAGACATCACTTTGGATTGTGCCCGAGTTATGGAAATGGGGGGAAAAATTAACCATTATGGGTTCTATGCATTTAGTAGACTAAATTTTTTACCCAGTAATAGCATTGCATCCTTCATAGGAAATCCCCCCCGAAAACCCCAAAAGTCAAATACCCAGTGTAGTTTTTAAATTTTCACATAGATTTGATGGAAAGGGACAGAAAATACTGCTCCTCCAAAAGCTTCTAACAGAACTGAGGATTGAAAAAAGGTTTGATCAGAAAAGGGGATTTCTCCAAAAAAGGGGCAATATGCTCCAGTACCCCCAAATTTTTTAACCCCCTTTTTTCTGAATGTTCCTGAAGGGATATGTAACAAGAGCTATAGAAAGGGGGCCCCTCCCCTTCTCTACTTTTTTCCCCCCGGGCATATTATTAGGGATATTTAATTTTCCCAAATGGTTTGGGGTTTTTTTTGGGAACCCAAAATTGGGGGGGTTGGGGGCCGGGGCCCCCCGTTATAACATACCATTTAGCTTTTCCCCTTTCCCCCCTTGATTTTGTGGCTTACGCCACTCTGAATGCCTTCACATCTCGTTGGGTAATTTGATGTTGCCTTAAAAGGGGGTTTTTTAGAAGTGAAGTTACCCCCCCCAGGTGTTTTAGTTGACTGCTGACGAAAATTCACCCATCTTGACCTTTATTTCTCCACTCAGGAACTTTTCTTTGACGATCTCTGCTCTGGGGTGTTGGGGGAAGGGGGAAAGGAAAACCCCCCGGACAAGGAAAACGGTTAGTTTCAAAAGTATCAGCCAACCTGGCTGCTTCCAATGCCGTAGGCAAGGAATGATCTTGCAGAAAGACTCGAACCTCTGAACTAACAGACTCCAGCAGGTTGTCCCCCAAAATAATTTTCTTCCCAAACAAAATCAACACCCTCGCCTTGTACCACTTTGTAAAAGCCCTGGTCTGCTGTCTGACAAAATCAACAGCAGACTGACCCCCCCCCGCCGAGTTTAATTCTTTCCTTTTTTTTGGGAGAAATACTTTTTTTAAACCCCAAGAACAGTTTTACAATGCGATAGTTTCCAAAATCAGCATTTCCCAGGCTAGAAGTAAATTTTGTGCCTTACCAAACAACGGTATGCCCCCCGACCCCAATGAACCTCAGGCCACCCCAAAAAACGAGCCTGGTTTTCAAATGCCGAAAAAATGTTCAGGCTCTGCTTCAACAAAAAGAGGAACAAACTGTACTGCCCTTTGTAAATTGAAGTCATCTACAGTCTGATGGAAAATTTTTTCCCCCCTCCTTCTCTCTATCAAACTCCTCCTTAGCAAATCACCTTTTTTTTTTTGTTTGTTCAAGAGTGAGTCTAGCTAGTTCAAAGGCCCCCGAACCAGACTCCCCTTTTAAAACCCCCCCCCTGTGACTTGCTGGTTTTTTTTCCCCAAAATTTTTTTTCCCCTTTTGTAAAAAACCCCCAAAGGTGACCTACGATTAACAGCTCCCCGTAGAGGGGGACTAACTGATATGCCATAGTTTCAGTTTTTTTTTTTTCCCCTTTAAAATTTTTTCCCGGGGGGAGCAGTAAGGGGGGCTGGTATTCAACACCAATAGAACGGGAAAAAATACGCCAACAACGCTGTGAATAGTTTGGGCAACTTTGGAAGTTAACTCAGACACTAACCGTCTGACTCGAATAGGTGGCATTAACCCCAACTTAACACGCTGTAGCTCTATGCACGGAAAAATTGCAGTATACTCATACGATAGCAGAGCTGACACGCAAAGCAAAAAAAAGCACACACACAATAGCAAGGTTATTTCACAATAACAAACCAAATTGCAGAATACTCACAATAGCAGGCTGACCTTGCGAAGCGAAAAGCAAAGATGAGACACAAAATTCGTGAAGCGTTGGCAAAGCAAAAAAAAAGCCAGATAGCAAGCTATCTAGAAAAAGACTGGGTCCCCCCCGGGGAAAAATTTAAATCTAGGCTCAACTCCTGCTCTAAGTCTCCAAATTCAGCTCCAGGACAGGCTACCCATATTCCCCAAACCCCCCGGTTCAAAAACCTGTTAACCTGAGTGTAAAGGGGAAAAATTTGGGGCAAAGAAACACAGTAGAAGATGTATTGAAATTGTATTTTTCAAAAATCAGCTAGATTAATTCCCCAAAAAATTTTTTTTTTTCCTTCACCAAGTAATTGTGATTATATAAGACTTTTGTCTTTTCCTTCACCAAGTATAACAAAGTGATATTTACACCTATGTACACTATATACAAAGGAGTAGTGGATGCTGGAGTAGTTCAGTGGAAAGCTGGAAAAAAATTCAGTGGATGCTGGAGTAGTTCAGTGGATGCTGGGGGGGAGGGGGGGTTTTTTTGGATGCTGGGGTAGTTCAGTGGATCGGGGGGGGTTTAGTGGATGCTGGAGTAGTTCAGTGGATGCTGGGGGAGTTCAGTGGATGCTGGGTAGTTCAGGGATGCTGGGGTAGTTCAGTGGAT